>JAODAL010079971.1:0-12395 GCA_025379985.1 Phyllomedusa bahiana | reverse complement strand
TGTCAAAAGAATTGGGAAGCAAGCTGAGAAGCAGAGGGCTAGCCAGTCAGGGGTACAAAATGCACCACTTTAGAGAATCAATCGTCGACCGCACAGATGACCATGCAGCCAAATGAGATGGGGTAAAAAAACAAAAGGCGATATGATTCCAGTGTTTTACAGGCACAGATAATGGAAGCAGGAGACCAGCCAGTTTCTCTCATGGAACCTTATTATGAAAGCCGGCCACAAACTCCTAAGTGTCCTGGGGCAAGGTTGGCCACCAGTGGTGTCAGGAGATTAGCTGAAGCATTTTGTGGACTCCAGGGTAGCTATCCAATTTAGAGGCTTGCCCCATAATAGGAACGAGTAATCAAAATGTGAGGAAAATAGTGACCAATATGCTTGATGGGGGTTTAGCCTCTGTGCGTATTTTAGGTAGAGGAAGTTTTTGTGGTCCTTAAAAATAGCCACCAGTGTTTGACACTTTCCAACAAATATTTTCACTTTTCTATTGCCAGCTTAATGGCTAGGAGCTTGCGACCCCCCTAGTATAATTCTTCTCGGCTGTAGAAGGTTCTGGAGAAAAACCCACAGGTGAGGTTTTTACTCTTGGGGGACTTTTGAGGCTGGTTAGCTCCTGCATCCACAGATTTTGCACCCACTTCAAGGAAGAAGGATTTGTCAGGATCCAGACGGTGCAACATGCATGCTGACACAAACGCCAATTTTAGGCAGGAAATGGCTTCCTCAGCTTCAGAGGTCCAGATTTTGGGCTTCCCCTTTCTTGTTCAAGCAATTTTGGGATAAGAAAAATAATAATGTGGGATAAACCACCAGCAGTAATTGGTGAGTCCTAGGAAGTGTTGTAAACCAAGACCCAAGACAAAGGCACTGGGAGGCAGACGTTTGGGCCCTTTTGCAGGCCATGACAGTGCGGGATGTTACAGAGACCAAAAGGGGCAAAATAAGATTCAAATGTCCGTATTGGTATTGAAAAAAGCTTCCATTCTTCAGTTCCAAAAATTTCGAATTGTTTAACCCCCGAAGGTCTGTTGGGGTGAAGAGTTAAAATCTGTAGCCAGTGTAGGGCTCGGGAAAATTAGATTTAGGGGTTTCCGTTCTTCACTGAGATTTTATTAAGACCTCTATAGGTTATACACGGTGGCAACAAGAGATGCGCGAATTTCTCAAAAATTCGATTCGCCGACTTCGCCGATTTTCCGACAAAAATTTTTTTTTCATCCCCCAAAGAATTCGGGTGAATCGCGTTATAAAAAGCATTTCCCGGGTCTAGGAGACTGCAGGGTGCTGTAGAAATTGTGCCTCTTAAATTCAGAGGGGGCTTGGTTTTTTCTTCATAAAAGCTGTGTTTTAGTTGACACGCACATAGCGCTGCTTTAGAATCGCTTCACTCAAAAAATTCCCGGGGGCAAAACGGGGGAAAAACGACCAAAAAATTTAAAGGGGGAATGCAGCCTGATGAATTTCATGGACCCCCAGCGGGAAAAAAAACCCAAGCGGAGGGCAAAAGACCCTTTAAAATTGGTTAAAAGAACACAGAAAGTAGGTTAAAAGAAACCCCGCCACAGATCGCAGCACAGAAAGGGGGCGATGGTAATAGCCACGCCGGGGAAAGCGGAATCAAAGGGTTGGTGCCCTAAACTTTAAACCAGACCCTGCCGAAAAGCGGGTTTGGATTTGGGCTGCAGGGGAGTCTCCCGGGTTTCGCTACCCCGACGTGACTTGCTTGGGGTTTGGAAACCGAGGTGTACCGGGGAAACAAAACGAAAGGGCAAACTGGGAAAGTCGGGAAGGCGAAAAGGTCGGACGGCCAGCAAGGCTCGTGGTAAAAGGGGACGGAGGGCAAAAAGGTACAGTAAAGAATATAAACAGACGAGGCCCCAAGGGAAAACTTTCTTAAGGTCTAAAGATCATTATTATTTATTTCATAGCCCCGGAGGCGGTTTTTTATTTCTGTAAGTTGGACATACGATTCCCCATTCTTCATCTGAAAAAGCTTATCCAAAACCTTTTTTGCCATTCGTTTTTGCTTCCCTTTTCCAGTTTTTTTTACAAAATTTTCCATCACTAAGGGAAAAAAGAATGCAAAATAAGACCTAAACTTTCCCTTAGAAAAGGGTTTCCCCTTTCAATTCAAGTTCCATCCCCCCTGCATTTGAAAAAAAGGGTGTCCGCAGAAACTGGATTCAAAAAAACCCGTTTAACTTCATAATAAATGTTTTGGAACTTTTTTAGGTATTAATGATAAAAGCTGAGGGGAAGTAAAATTTTGCCTTGGCCAAAAATTTTTTTTTCCCCCCCCCCCCCCTAAGTTAGAAAACCTTTTACCACGGAGGATTTCCTATAGTACTTGATTTTTGCCCCCCTCTCATCAGTTTGCAAAAAAGCCCCCCATTTTGGACCTTTTAGCGAGGGTCCAAGGGGTTTGGAGAGAAAAAAGCCCTCCCCTCCCCGGATGGGGGACAAATTTGGTGTCACTACCCAGGAAATAAGCATGCTGGGGCCTTTGGGGCACAAGGGACTCTGGGGGACTCCCCCCTCCATCTCCATGTATATTTGCCAGGGTTTGGCTTGGGGGTGTTTGGGGGGACAGTGGCAAAAATGACGAGGGGGAGGTGAGGCCCCAAACCCCACAGGCAGCATGAGCTCAGCCCGGGGTTTAAAATTGACATTTGGAGGGGGCCAAAAACAGGAGTGGGCCCAAGAGTGGCACAATGCGATTTGTGGAGGTCATGGCAGAAGCTACAGCGCGCATGAGGTAGAGGTGGCACAAGGACACAGTGTGGAGGTGACGGATCAACGCAGAAAAGGGAAAGTCGAGAGTGGCCAATGACAGAGTGTGGGGGTTCACGGAAAGCACCCAAAGGGCAGCAGCATGGGGTCAGAGAGGGGCCCAACAAGGGAAACAGTTTTGGGGTGTGGCATCAACAGGCAGCATGAGGTCGGAAGTGGCACAATGACACAGTGGGGGGGTGGCCCCAAACAGGGTGGGCCCGGGAGTGGCACAATGGGGAGGTCTTTGGCAGCGCAGCATGGGGTCAATAGAGGGGCACAATGACAGGGTGTGGAGGTGACGCAGCACTAAAACAGGCAGCAGCATAAAAGGGTCAGGAGGGCACAACAACACATTGTGGAGAGGGAAAAGAGGGGTGGTAGGCAAGGAAAAAAAGGAAAACTGGCGCATAGTTTTTGCATCGGCGGGGGGCGGATAAAAATTTGGTGGCTGAGGAAGGTAGTTTAAATCCAGACTCATTTCTCAAAGTTTTGGTGAGGGTCATGGTGATGAAATCTGACGCCTAAGGAAATGGGGAAATTTCCGGGAAAAACCAGGGCCGGGATTAAACTTGAAAAAGGGGTCAGTGGGTTCCCACATTTCCGGGGGAAACAAGGGGGTTTTTCCCCATGGGGTAACAGGGCCCCCGCCGAACTAAAACACCTGCCCTTTTCCCTGTCCTGCAGGGCAAAACAGTTTCCACTGAAAATCGGCGGTTGCGGCCACAATCCATTTTGGTTTGCCCAGTAGTTTCAAACGGGGGGTGGCAGGTTTTTCCCCAAAGTGGGCACCCCCAGTTGGGTCGGGTCTGCCCCGGGTCCTGCTGCTGCTGCTGTGCTGCTGAAAATCCCCTCCTCACTGGGCGGGGGGGGGGGAAGTTTGCTCTTTAAGGCTCCAAAATTAGGTTGCTCGGGAGGGGAAAAGGTACTGCCCTACCCCCCCCACCCTTCCCACAGCACCGCGCCAGGGGTCTGCCACTGGGGAAAAAAATTTCCCCGGCCCGACCTGCCAAAAAATTACCATGCACCCACATGGGAAAGGGGCCCAAATGACTACAGGGGATTTCTCTATAGTATTTAAAGAAAAACCCCCCCCTCTCGCAGCGGGAAAAAACCCCCCCCTTTTTGGGGCCCCGGTAGCGAGGGTCCAAGAGGGTGGGGACCACTACCCGGGGTTTTAAATCGCATTCTGCTGGCCATGTCGCAATTACTTCTGAGGGACTCTCTGCCTCCCTCCACGTATACTCCAGGGTTTTGGGGGATTCATCGGGCCTGTTTTTCCTCATCTCCATCTCCCTACCCCAAGGGCTCCTGCTCCTCCTCTCCTGTCACCGGGGTTGAAAAACCACTCTTTTTCCCCAGACACTGCTTGGGTTTCCAATGTCCCCCTCCCCCTCCCCCTTTCCATTTTTAGCCCCCCGGACTCAGGGGGCCACAAAGATGTAGTCCCCACGTCTCCAGTCCCCTGCCGAGACGATTTTTCAGCATCTTTTTTCCGGCATAAAGGGGAAATTTACGTTATTAATCCCATAGCCCTTTGGCGACTGAAAATTATTTTTTGCCTTCTCAAACAGCCTCAAAAACGGCAGGTTTCACGCATGAACCCACGGGCTGCCCATCAAAGTTACACAGGGGATTTATAATGTCCACCGGGAAACATCAAAAAATCTTTTAATTTGGCCCTTTCCCTTTTTCCATACCGTCGGCCCAAAAATTTTGCAGGCGGGAATTCCCAAAAGGGGGGAAAACCCATCGCATATCAGCATGTTTTTGGAGGAGGCCGTTTCGGGCCCGGTGCAATCGAGGGTGTGGCTGGCTTTTGGGAAATTGAATAAAAGTGATCCCACAGTTTTGGCCTTTTTTCAGAAAGGGTTTTCGGTAAAGGGATCAGGGGAAAGGGATTTCCCGGGAAACCTTTCACCACCAGATTAAACCCGGGTGCGCCATGCGGGCGCGGGGCCATCCCCCTCGGTGAAGCCGGACACCATGTTATCTCTTTGGGCTGTCACCCATGGTTTCCAAATTTGCTTTGGCTCAGAGAAAGAACACTTCGATTTCTTGCTGCTTGACTTTGGGGCATTTCCCTCCCTGGTGACTTCTTTGGGGCGAGGAAAAGCCAGGGTAGAACTGCTGACACCGGTGCTTACTATTTTGGTATGATGGGCAGTACTTTTGAGGCTAAAGATGGTGGTGGTGGGGGGAGGGGGGGGGGCATTGGCGCAGGAGCACAATTTGACAACATTTTAGGAAAAAAGCGGGTCTCCTGTAAAAGTTTTTGGGTGTGGTGGGAAAGGGAACCCCATTCCCCAGTGGGTTTTTAAGGTTTGTACGGCCCTGACCATAGTTACAGCTCCAGACGTCCGCGCTCCCTTTGCCCCCTTTTGGAAAAAAAACCGTTTAAGCTCGGGACGGGCCCCCCCTTCGGGTTTCAACATATTTGGGAAGGCTGGTATCCCTTTTTTTGAAAAAAAATTTTCGGCTTGGAATTTCTCCAAATTGGGCTGGGAAACAACCCATTGGGTTTCTCTAAAAACCAGTGCGACCCCAACCCTTTTGGGGAAAAGGGGAGACTGCAGTCCCAACAACTTGGAAGGGCACGGTCACTTTTGCCCTTTGGATTTTTTGGACGCTACTTTTGGGTCTCTTTGCATGCCTCATTGAACGACTGTGCGCCAGGGTTGCGGGGAAAGCAGGAGTTTTGGGCCCGGGAAAAGATGGCAAACAGAAACAGTCCCTTCGGGAGAGGGGGTGGGGGCCTTGACTGGCGAAAGGGGCATGCGTCCCACGGGGCGTTTGGCTGCGGGTTTTGCGAGGGGGGCGGGATGGACCACCAAATTGAGCCACTTTCTCCCGGGCCCCGGTTGGTGAGGGGGCATGGTTGACGGGGGCCCTTTGGTCCCAACGTTAGCCCCTGGCCCCCCCCCTTCCCCTTTTCCCTGCCCACGGGTTTTAATTTTCCCCAAAAGGGGCCCTCCGGTGTCTTAGAAAAAGAACTGCCACACCGCGAGTAGTGTTTTTCCCGGCAACGCTCTGCACTGAGTGACTCTCCCTCCCAAATTCCCTTGCTGAAGCCCCTGTGCCGAACTTTTTTTGGGCCTGCAAAGGGGGGTTTTTTTTAAACCCCGGGGCTGTTTGGCTCCGACCTCGCACTGCTTACCCCGGTTTGACTCAGGGCCCACACTCCCCACTTACTGGTTTGCCCCCAAATCCCTGTTGTGCAACTGATCCCCTCTTCTCCTGAGGGAAAAATGAACCCCTTTGGGCTTCCCCTGGCCCCCCAAAGGGGCGGCACTAAATCTTTTTTTCCGATTATTATTTTATCTTCACTGCTGTCTCCTCAAGGGTTTTTTTGGTATGCAGAGGTGCCCCCTCATAACATCCCCCCCCATGCCACTTCCAAAATAAAACTTTGCCTCCTACTGAAAAAATCGGGGGATTTTGGCCCTTTTTCTTCGTCCCAAGTAGCTGTTGACTGTCCTAAATTGTTTTTTCCTCGCTGAAATAATGGCATAGAAGGACCACATAGTAGACCTTGGCTGGGGGAAACCCGGGACAGGACAGTGGCAGGTTGAGGACGGTGGGGCCCGTTGACCCCCCCCGGGCCCAGGGCCAAAAAAAAGGGGTTTTTGGGTTGAGGGTTCCCACCTCTCTTGGCTGGGGTTGTCAGATGCTTTTAGGATACCTAGTCAAAAAATCAAAAACCCCTTGGGGTTCCCTTGTCGCACACGGCCGCTAAAAGACAGGGCAGTTGTGGCCTCACCGAGTGCCCCCTGGGGCTGTAAAGGGAGCCCTGCCACCTTTTTTTGGGGCCTTTACTTTTTAAATCAAAAATATACAAAATTTTTTAATGAAAAATTTCTGTATAGATAAATACCCCCCCTTTATTTGACTGGGAAATAAACCCCACAAACAGGTTGTGTCCCCCTTGGATATAAATTGCGCTAAAAAAACACCCAGGAAAAATTTAAAACTGGTATGTGGTTTGAAAAAACGCTTTTGTATTTTACTGACTAAAAAAAGCAAAAACACGTTTAATTTAAAACCCTGGTTTAAAAAATTATTTACTAAATCCCCCAGGAAAAAGGGCATTGTTTTTTGGCCCTTTTAAAAACACCATTTTTTTTTACTGATACAAAGCCCCAAAAAGCTTAATTCCCCCTTGGTTTAAAAATTTGGGGAAACAGAAAATCACCGGGAAAAAAAATTTAAAAGGGTTTATGTGGCGTGAAAAATCGCTGTGTATTTTACTAAACTACAAAACAAAAAAAAGGTTTTAAATTCCCCTTGGATAAAATTGCGCTACAGAAATTACCAGGAAAAATTAGTGGTATGTGGAGAGTAAAATCGCTGGGGGGGGGTTTTTACTGACAAACAAAAGCCCCAACAGGCTTAAAAAACCCCTTTGGGGAATATAAATTGCCTACAGAAATCGCAGAAAAAAATTAACTGGAATGGGGGCGTGTTAAAATGCCATGTTTTTTAACTGCTAAAAAACCCAAAAAACCCGCTTAATTAACCCGGGGTAAAAAAATTATGCTACAAAAACCCCGGGAACCAATTTTTATTTTTTTGGGTTTAAAAACACCGTTTATTTTACTGCCCAAAAAAAGCAAAAACAGGGTTAAATTTAAACCCTTGGATAAAAATTGCGCTACAGAAATCCCCAGGAAAAAAATTAATGGTATGTGGCTTTTTAAAAAAGCAGTGTTTTTTTACTGCTACAAAAGCAAAAAACAGGCTTAGAAAACCCTTTGGATTTAAATTGGCTACTAAATTTCAGCGGGAAAAAAATTTAAAAATGGTATTGGAAAGAAAAAAAAGCCTTTTTTTTATTTGAAAAAGAAAAAGCAAAAAAAACGGGTTTGAAAACCCCTTGGATATTCAAGTGCTCCATAACGGGACAAGAGGTTTTAAAAAGGAAAATTTGGGCAAATTTGGGGCCCACATGGACTTCAATACAATACCCCACAAACTGAATAAAAAATTATAAGGGAAGAGGAGCGTCTCTGAAAAAAGCAGTGACACTCCCCCCCAAAAAAATCACTTTTAAAAACAAATTTTTTTTTGTTTTGGAGATCTATGCACAGCTGCAGCAGGGCCCCAACGAGGGGTGTGGGGAAACCCAGTGTCGCGTCCGCTTATATAGTTGTGACGTCACGGAATCCCCCGGGTTTCCCCTGATTGGCTTAAACTCTGCACATGTATTGGGGTGTTCCTTTCTTCCCCCCAGAGTTCTCTCCCCATGTAACGTCATGTGTTTGGGGCCAAATTTTATCAATTAAAAAACGCTTCGAAAAATTTTTTGTCTCTGATGTCCATAGACGTTTCTTTGTTTTGGCAATGGTGGAGGGTTTGGAGTGTAAATTGATTGAGTGGTTTTTTTTACGGGTTTAAAATTTCCCAACAGATGAAATTAATACAGAGGGGAGATTAGGGGGTTTTCTAAAAAAAAAAATTTAAAACAGGTCTGTTAGAGCCAGAACCCTTTTTTTGGTTTTTTTTTGGGGAAAAGGTGACAAAATTTTTTTATGCAAAAAAATGAAAAATTAATTATTTAAAAATATAGAATAGGGTTTTTCTAGATTTTTTTTTTTCAGTTTCTGTCTTTACAAAAAAATTACAGCCCTCCCCTTTCCTTGTAGGTGGGAAAACTTGCAAAATCACCAGTATATCAAAAACTTATTTTCCCTACTGTATGTATCTATCTACCTAATGGGGGCTAACCTATTTATATATCCAATCGGGGGTTTACCTGACTATCCAAAGGGGGAGATTACCTACCTATTTACCTAGTGGGTGTCTACTTACCTAATAGGAGGGATCTGCCTACTTATCTGCCTAACTAATACGGGGGGCTACCTGCCTATTTGAAGTTCCAAATTTAAAGGGGGTTAAACCTATCGCTTCCTAATTTAGGGGCAACCTACTGTAAGGGGTTTTTCCCCTTACTATTTTTGGGGAAAGGGCCCTGCCTACTATATGAAGGAATAAAACAAAGGGGAAAAGGGGGGACACAAAAGTATAACGATCTGGTAGTACTTTTACAGTGTGGCGGTAGTATTACTCTGTAGGACACCAAGGGATCATTTTTTACCCTTTTTAAAGGCACTACGCATTTTAAGTTTGTAGAGACATAAGCTCCCATCTATGGGAGGTGGGGAAAAAGTGGGGAAAGCCTAATAGGGTTTGGGGTGGAAAATTCTGCGGAGGGTTGTGGGGGAAGAAGACTTTATTACCCCCCTTGACCAGATGGAAAAGGGGGCAAAGGGAAAATTTAAAAGACTTCAAGCAGAAAAGACATCACCTGTGAGTCATTGGATGTAAGTGCACTGTAATATATAAGACTGCAAGCTTTTGTGTACACCCTTTAACTTTCCTTTTAAAACAACCGGGAAAATATGGCCATTTTTAAAAATTTAGAAAGCCTTTAATTTTTTTCATCGACATTCAGCAACTGAGGTATATCACCAGTCCCATCTATATAATTTTATGGTTTTTAAACCACAGGGAAATTTTGGGTATCGTATGTTTATCAAAAAAAAGCATAAATCATAAAAAATACTTATATGTATATTTTTATTTATGTAGAATGCATTATTGAGGGCCTTGCATCTTTATAGATCCTAGCAATGGTACTGTTGTTTTGACACTGATCTGGAGAAAGCTGGGCATGATTAGTGCTTTATTATAAACTGTGTTGCTACAGGAGTCTAAGGTATGTTCACATGATGGAGTGTAAATGTGGATTTTGGGGTGGAATCCACTTGCATTCCAAGCTTAAATCTCTCTATTCCACACCATTATACAGTATCTCACAAAAGTATGTACACTCCTAAAACACATTTTTTAAATATTGTTTATATCTTCAGGGGAAAACCTGAAGACATGATACTTGATGCAATGAAAATGATTCAGGTACGTTTTTTTTAACATGTAAATTTGGGTCCCCTCAAAATAACTCAACACACACCCATCAATGTCAAAAACCGCTGGAAACAAATGATTACCCCTTTAAGTAAAAATTAAAAAATTTGGGCCCCAAAGTTCATATTTTGGTGACCATATTATTTTCCAGCACTCTTCACTCCTCCATGAAAACATTATGGTGCTGTGGAGTTACAGACCTGGTCCCCCATCTCCATTTGAAATGCCCAAAATGCTCAATAGGGTTTTGGGTCTGGAACTCGGGGCCCATAAAGCACATTTACCCCATTTTCTTGCAAGGCAGTGGTCTTTTTGAGGGTTTGTGTTGTTATCATTTGATACTGCCCAATGGCCAGTTTCCAAAGGTGGGGGGCCATCTCTGCTTCATTGTCACAGTACTGTTTCATTCAGGGTTCCCTCAACGATCAACTGTACTCCCACAGCCGGCGCACTCTTTGCGGCCCCCAAACCATGACACTCCCACCATATACTTGACTGTAAGAAGACACCTTGCTTTTACACCTCACCTGTTTCCCCACACACGCTTCACCCATGGGAACCAAATACGTTTATTTTGGTCTCTCAGACACGCCATGGTTTCCAGTAACCCTTATTTTTGTTTTTAGCAAATTGTTTGCGGGCTTTCTTGTGCTTCTTCTTTCTTCTGGGACGACAGTTATGCAGACCAATTTGATGCAGTATGCAGTGTATTTTCAGAGCACTGACATACTGACCCCCACCCCCTTTTAAATTTTATTCAGGTTTGGGCACATAATCTATTTTTAAAAAGACAATCTCTGGATAGGACGCTGAGCATGTGCACTTTAAATTCTTTGATCGACCATTAAAAAGCCTGTTTTGATGGACCCGTCCTTGTTAAACTCTTATGTCTTGGCCACCATGCTTTGATTGTTGGGAGGGCGGAACTACCCCTAGCAGTCAAAACGACTGCTCGGGGGCCCCCACTCCCTGGGGCCCGCCGCAGCAAACAAAAACTTTATTTTTTCTGCTGGTGGGGATGTAATAAATACGTGAGTCACTAGGGGGGAGCCCGGTCACCTCACAGCTCCACTGAGCTGCTAAAAAGTATTTTTAGCTCCCCCACAGCCCCTCCTCCCCTCTCCTCTGTACTGTTTGCAGCCCCCTCAGTGTCTCCGCACAGGCACAGTCGGGACAGGACAATGGAGGAGGGGTGTCTTTACTGCCAATAGAGCAGGAAACTGCTGCCATGTTCCTTTTTCCTTCCCCACCCGTGTCTTCCCGGACGTCGGGACTGAATGAGCCACTGCATTTATACAGGGAAGTGTGTGGTATGGATTGACTGTGTATAGCATGTCGTAGTATTGGGGTGACTTATAAAATGGTGATGATGTGACGATAAATGGGATGGATGTGATGATTATGTGTGTATGGATTGCTGTATATGTGTGTCGTGTGTGGTATGAATTATATATCTTGTGTGTAAAGTGTGATGTTTGTATGTTGTTTATCACATAAGTTAATATTACATAGTTTGTCAGGCCGAAAAAAGACATGTCCACCAGTTAGCCCCTTTTTTAAAGTGTTGCTAAAGTGTTAAAAAAGTTTTTATCCCGAGGAAGGCAAAAAACCCCCATGAGGTAGAAGCCAATTTTTTTTTCATGTTAGGGGAAAAAATTTCCTTCCTGATCCCAACTGGCAAGAATAAATCCCGGATCAACGACCCCCCTCTGAATCCCAGCACTAAACTTTTTTATATTTTCATCTAGAAATATATCCCGACCCCTTTTCAGAAACCCATCACTATAACTTTTTGTTATCACTCCCAAAATGATCCCAAGCCCTTTTTGAACTTGTTAGTGAATTCACCCCGACAATTTCCTCTGGCAGAGAGTTCCAAGTCTCACCGCCTAACAGTAAAGAATCCCTTTCTTTGTTTTTTTAAAACTTTTTTCCTCAAAGTAGAGGATGCCCCCTTTTTCAGATAAGTCCTGGGGTAAAAAAATCTTTAAATGACCCCGTACTATGTAGGGTAGAGGGGATGCTCCCACAGCCCAAAAAAATCTATGTAAAAATCAAAGATCGCAACCACAAAATCAGAAATATCAGTATGTGGCGGGGTGTGCCCGGTGTGTGTGGCTGGCTGGCGGGATGAACCGGCGGTGCCGAGTGACCGGCATGTTGGTGGGGTGTGCAGGGGGTTTTTTACTGGCATGTGCTGGCATGGTGTGGCGGGATGTGTTTGGGTACACTCTTTTTCTGTCTTTTGACAAAACATTAAGTTAATTTTTTTTTTTTTTTTTAGATGGTGGAGGGGGGTCATTGTAAAGTTTCTTGGGGCCTTCCATTTCTAGTTCGCCCCTGATTGTTTGCATCTTCTTATACCTAGGTTTTTTATGTAGAGTATTTTTTTTAGATTCAAAACTTTTTTTTTTCATGACGTGCCATGTTTAGCTTTCAGTAAACCCTATGATAAGTGGGAGTGATAACACTAAATTTAAAACACCCGCTCCCCCTTCACACCCGAGACCTTAAAAGAGTCAATCACTGTTGGGGGAATTAAAAAAAGGGCACATTTTTTCATTTTCACTTTGGGGTGTACTCACTTTTTTTCTAGCAGTTTAGCATTTATGGCTGCGTGTTCAGTAATTTTGAAGACACAAATTTACACTGTTAAAAAAGGCACACTGACAAATTTACGTTGTTATTATTATTTA
>JAODAL010079970.1:0-12395 GCA_025379985.1 Phyllomedusa bahiana | reverse complement strand
GGACTTTGACTTCCGACCCTGTGACATCTCCTGACACTTGTGACAGCTCCAGACAACTGTGACAGCTCCTGACAGCTCCAGACAACTGTGACAGCTCCTGAAACTTGTAACATCTCCTGACACTTGTGACAGCTCCATACACCTGTGACATCTCCTGACACCTGTGATATTTCCTGAGACTTGTGACATCTCCAGACACCCATGACCTCTCCTGACACATGTGACATCTCCAGACACCCGTGACATCTCCTGACACTTTTGACAGCTCCAGACAACTGTGACAGCTCCTGACACTTGGGATATCTCCATACACCTGTGACATCTCCTGACACCTGTGACATCTCTTGACACCCATGACATCTCAAGACATCCATGACATCGCCAGACACCTGTGACATCTCCTGACACTTGTGACATCTCCAGACACTTGTGACATCGCCAGACACCTGTGAAATCTCCTGACACTTGTGACATCTCCAGACACTTGTGACATCGCCAGACACCTGTGACATCTCCTGACACTCATGACATCCCAAGACACCCGTGACATCTCCTGATACTCGTGACATCCCAGACACCCGTGACATCTCCTGATACTCGTGACATCCCAGACACTCGTGACATCTCCTGACACTTGTGACATCTCCTGACACTCGTGACATCTCCTGACACCTGTGACATCTCCTGACACTCATGACATCCCAAGACACCCATGACATCTCCTGATACTCGTGACATGCCAGACACCCGTGACATCTCCAGACACTCGTGACATCTCCTGACACTTGTGACATCTCCTGACACTCGTGACATCTCCTGACACCTGTGACATCTCCTGACACTCATGACATCCCAAGACACCCATGACATCTCCTGATACTCGTGACATGCCAGACACCCGTGACATCTCCAGACACTTGTGACATCTCCAGACACCCGTGACATCTCCTGACACATTTCCATTAACCAGTTCCATTTGCCTCCGTTCCTCGACCACAAACCTTTGCCGCCTGTCCTGACCTTCCTGTCTGTCCCCGACTACAGCTTTGCTTCACGACTTTGTACCACGCTACAACTCAGCTGCCACCGTAAGCAAGTCACATCAGGGTTATCAACCTGGTAGTTTTCCACCGCAGCAAGCCCAGCCTGGCCCTGGTGAATACCGGGACCTACTTGGACTCCGCTCCCTGGCGTGGCTTATCCCACCGCTTGCGGCGGTCTAGTGCAGGGGTCTTCAAACTGCGGCCCTCCAGCTGTTGGGAAACTACAACTCCCATCATGCATTTATATAATCTGTAACAGTGGGCATGATGGGAGTCGTAGTTTCCCAAAAGCTGCAGTTTGAAGACCCCTGGTCTAGTGGATCCACACTTCTGGTCTGTCATTACGCATACTTACCAACTCTCCCTGATCGTCAGAGATACTCCCTGAAAAGGAGGAGTCCTCCCGGTCTCCCTGAAGAGTTGGTAAATCTCCTGATATGGTAGGTTTGCCACCAATCTGGGAAACCACCGGCAGGGACGGTTTTACTCCCAGGGGTCCAGTGTCGGTATTTTATCTGTAACGGCCATATCAAGCACTGGTTACTTTTAGAATACACCCTTGGGCGGGTCTATTAGGGGATGGTCACACTGCTTTTTTGGACACTGATTTTTCAGCTCCCAAAACAGCATCAAATACTCGCCTGAATCGAGCTTCTTCAGAAGAGGTTTCTGATGAGGTTTTAATGAGGTTTTGGATGAGGTTCCCACCCATACAGATGAATAGCCAGGGCAAAAACTGTGCAGAAAAATGCTCCAAAAACGCGCCGCACACTATATTCACTAGTGCAACATATCTGGCTGAGAAGGGGCGCCAAGCTGAATCCAAAATCTCCGTGAAGGCCACTTCCAAAAGTTGGTTAGTTTGCTATTATGATAAGTCTACCATTAGAACTGAAAGTCTGGTGGAGAGTGAGAGCGCTGGATCGGAGGAGAGGAGAAAGGTAAGTAAGCACTCCAAATGGTGGTCAGCCGAGGACATGTGACCGCTGATGATTGGCTTGATCCGAGTTGGGCATCACTGACTTGTGTCTAAGCTCTCATGGGCCAAGTTGGATTTTGAACAGACTTTCATACACGTTAAGATGCCTTTGGGTTTCCTACATTCTAGAATTTGTCCCTATATCCAAATTAGAACCTCTAAAATGTACTAATAGAAAATCCATGAATAAGCCACATAGTAGACGAAAATGATAGTAAATAACATAACAAGTGTATTTAGCTCAGGATAATCCAAAAACGTACCTTCCTGTGAGCAGTTCATAGAGCAGTAGTCCGAGGGACCAGAAATCCACACTAAAACTGTGACCCTTGTTCAAGATGACTTCCGGAGCCACGTATTCCGGGGTCCCGCAGAACGTCCATGTCTTTTGGCCAGGAAAGATTTTCTTCGCAAATCCAAAATCGACCTAAAATGAAATTTTTAACACAATTCGGAGAATTGGACGCCTTTTTTTTTTTTATCAACAATGTCTAACACTTAGGGCCACATGTATGAACCTGTTTAGGTCTAAAACTCACTTTTTTTGCCCAGGTTTCTATGGGCAAAAGAGTGAGTTTTAGACCTAAACAGGTTCATACATGTGGCCCTTAGACTGGACAGTCTTACAATACACCACATACACTCACCGGCCACTTTATTAGGTACACCTGTCCAACTGCTCGTTAACACTTAATTCTTATCAGCCAATCCATGGCGGCAACTAAGTGCATTTAGGCATGTGACATGGTCAAGACAATCTCCTGCAGTTCAAACCGAGCATCATATGGGAAGAAAGGTGATTTGAGTGCCTTTGACGTGGCATGGTTGTTGGTGCCGAAGGGCTGGTTGAGTATTTCAGAAATGTGATCTCCTGGGATTTTCCCCGCACAACCATCTCTTTGGGTTTACAGAGAATGGTCCGAAAAAGAAAAACATCCAGTGAGGGCAGTCCTGTGGGCGGAAATGCCTTTTTGATGCCAGAGGTCAAAGGAGAATGGGCAGACTGGTTCGAGCTGATAGAAAGGCAACAGTGACTCAAAAAAGCCACCCGTTACAACCAAGGTAAGCAGAAGAGCATCTCTGAACGCACAGTAGGCCAATTTGAGGCCAGTGGGTACAGAGCAGAAGACCACACGGGTGCACTCCTTTCGCTAAGAACAGGAAACTGAGGCTCCAATTTGGGCCCCAAGCTCATCGAAATTGGACAGTAGAAGATTGGAAAAAACGTTTGCCTGGTCTGATGATTCTCGTTTCTGCTGCGACATTCGGATGGTAGGGTCAGAATTTGGCGTCAAAAACATGAGCATGGATCCATCTTGCCTTGTATCAACGGTTCAGGCTGGTGGTGGTGGTGTCTTGGTGTGGGGAATAATTTCTTGGCTCTTTTGGGCCCTTGGGTTTCCAATTGAGCATCGTTGAAAACCCCTTGTTGAATCTATGCCACGAAGAATTGAGGCAGTTTGGAAAGGGCAAAAGGGGGGTCCAACCCGTTACTAGCATGGTGTACCTAATAAAGTGGCCGGTGAGTGTACTTCATAGGGCTGAGAAATCTTGTGCAGGTTTAGACCTTCTATTCGTTGGCTTACTAATTGTGCCAACATTTTGCCAACTTTTTTTGCACGGCACAAATTGCTATAGTAAATGTACTCCATTGTATTCTCTATCAAATGCTCCCTACTACTAACATCACTAGGAGGGAACGCTATTTGGGTTTTGGAAGCCAAATGTTGGTGGGTGCCATGTCGCACTTACAAAGCCCCCAATGTACCAGAACAGGTGAAACCTTCCAGAAGTCGCCCCATTTTGGATTTAACATCCCTCATGGATCTCATCTAGGGGTGCACAATGCATTTTTGGCGCTCAGGTGTTTCACCGTTTTTTAGCATTGGGTCATGAAAATGTGAGAATAAAAAACCTCAGTTCCGCCATTGTTTTTTGGGCTTTATTTTGCAGGATAAATGACATGTTAACTTTACTATGCGGTCGGTACAATTGCAATAATATAACTTTTATATAGTTTTTTTTATGTTTTATTGCTTTTACGAAATAGAAATGCATTTATAAAAAATTGTCTTTTTATATCGTCATAGTCTGACAGCCATAACTTTTTTTATTTGGCTGTATACGGGCTTGTTTTTTGAGGGATGATTTGACATTTATATTGGTATCATTATGGGTTTTATATAACCATTCGATCATTTTTTATCAAGGTTTTTCTGAGGCGTTTTGAACAAAATACAGCAATCCTAGTAGTGTTTTTTATTTTTTACAGTGGTCACCGTGCCGTATAAATGACATGTCAGCATTACTCAGCAGGTCGATACGATAACAGCGATACCCAGTTTGTATATTTTTTTATGTTTTTCTGCTTTTACACAGTAGAAACACTTTTATTCAAAAAGGAAAACATGTTTTTGCATCGCCATAGTCTGAGAGCCATAAATCTTTTTATTTTTCTGTGTACTTAGCTGTGTAGGGGCTTGTTTTTTGCGAGATGAGTTGATGTTTTTTATTGGTATCATTTTTAGGGGGACATAATCACTTTTAAATGCATTTTAAAGAAATGCAATCCCAGTAGTGTTTTCTATTTTTATTTTTAACAGTGCTCACTGTGCAGTATACGTGACAAGTTAGTTTTTCTCTATGGGTCGAGACAATTGCGGCGATACACAATTTATATCGTTTTTTATATTGAAACACTTATAAATTGTGCAAAACAATATTTATGCATCGCTATCTTCTGATAGCCATAACTTTTTAAAATTTTTCTATACAGAGCTATGTAAGGGCTGTTTTTTTGCAGGATGAACTGACGTTTTCATTGGTGCAATTGGCGTTTCTATGACTTTTTGACCGCTTCTAATTTCATTTTTTGTGCTGCGGGATTAACGAAAATACCAGTTCTTTGACTGTTTTTTTTGTTTTCTTACAGCGTTCATTGTGCAGGTTATATAACGTGACATATATATAGGGCAGGTCGTTATGCATATGGTGATACTACATATGCATACTTTATTTATTTTTTATCTTTCTGGGGAAAAGGGCGGTGTACGTTTTTTATTTTATTTATTTATTTACTTTTTCACCTCTCATTTACTTGTCCCCAAAGGGGACTTGTATCAGTGATCCTTAGATCACTGATACAATGGATAGCAGTACTTGGCAGTACAGCTATCAAAGGGAACTGTCAATCCCCTATAACCGGCACGACCAGGTATAGTGACATTTATAGGCAGCCCGAAAGTCTTTGTTTAGGCTTCCAAGCTGCTAGGGAAGTTATTGGCAGCATGGAAGCCTATGGAGACAGAGGGAGCTCCCTCCCTCTGTCTTGCCCTTAGCTGCCGCGGACACAATTGATCGCAGCAGCTAAGCGGTTAATTGCCCACGGCCGGAGTGAACTCCAGTCATAGGCAACACAGCATGGGGCCAGCTGTACCTGTACGTACATTTGTGGGAAGTCACTTCCCACTAGGACATACAGGTACCTCTCATGTCGGGAAGGGGTTAAATTACCGGCATTATGGGTATTTATAGTTCTGTACCTACCAGTTTGACGTAGCCCTCGGTGTCCAGCAGAAGGTTCTCTGGCTTTAAATCTCGATACATGACTCCTATCCGATGTAGATACTCGAAAGCTTCAGTCACACATCCGATGCAGAATTTAGCAGTAGTGTCATCAAAACTGCCTCTGGGGGAGAGAAAAAATTTAAAATTTTTCTTGTGCCTCAACAAGACAGACGAGCAGCAGAGACTCCTCAGCAGATCCAAACCCATCTCCAGGATGACCAGATGCAACACAGCCAACAGCGAGCTGCTGAAACTTCCCAGCAGACAGAGGCATGACTTCAGTCCTAGTGAGGCAGACGAGCAGCAGAGACTCCATAGCAGACTGAGGCACAACTGCAGCCTCAGTGAAACAGGCGAGCAGCAGGGACTCCATAGTAGAATGATCTAACACAAATATCAGTGGCACACTAAAGACTAAGTAAAACCTCAAGGTATATAGGAATATTGGAAATGCATTACTGCTAAGGAAAATATGAAAAACCTGGGACTCTTAGTTTACAGTTATTTGATCAAAGATTGTATTAAAACTCAACCTCCCAATAGCGTCAAGGGGATCCCAGAGCAGGTGAGTCCCTACACTAAACATGTTAAACCCCATAGGCGTCAATCCAGACTGCAACTTCAGGGAATGGTAGGAACTAGCAATTGGATTATCCTGCACTGGTTTAAAAGAGGCAGCTGAGTGCAGCAAGCCAATGAGATTGCCAATCTCAAATGGACTACAAAACGTATATGTGTATGCTATTGCCTTTCAGTGTGCACCTATGCTTGCGTTTTTCAGAGTATATTTTAGATGTGCACAGCCTTATTACGTTTTGTAGTCCATAGTAGAATGAGACACAACTGTAGTCTCAGTGAGACAGACGAGCAGCAGAGACTGCATAGCAGATTGAGGCACAACTGCAGTTTCAGTGAAACATATGAGCAGCAGAGACTCCATAGCAGACTGAGGCACAACTGCAGCCTCAGTGAAACAGGCGAGCAGCAGAGACTCCATAGCAGACTGAGGCACAACTGCAGACTCGGTGAGACAGACGAGCAGCAGAGACTCCATAACATACTGAGGCACAACTGCAGCCTCAGTGAAACAGGCGAGCAGCAGAGACTCCATAGCAGACTGAGACACAACTGCAGTCTCAGTGAGACAGATGAGCAGCAGACACTCCATAGCAGACTGAGGCACAACTGTAGTCTCAGTGAGGCGGATGAGCAGTAGAAACTCCATAGCAGACTGAGGCACAACTGCAGCCTCAGTGAAACAGGGGAGCAGCAGAGACTCCATAGCAGACTGAGACACAACTGCAGTCTCAGTGAGACAGATGAGCAGCAGACACTCCATAGCAGACTGAGGCACAACTGTAGTCTCAGTGAGGCGGATGAGCAGAAGAAACTCCATAGCAGACTGAGGCGCATTTGAAGTCTCAGTGAAACAGACGAGCAGCAGAAACTCCATAGCAGACTGAGGCACAACTGAAGTCTCAGTGAAACAGACGAGCAGCAGAAACTCCATAGCAGACTGAGGCACAATTGCAGTCTCAGTGAGACAGACGAGCAGCAGACACTCCATAGCAGACTGAGGCACAACTGCTGTTTCATTGAGACGGACGAGCAGCAGAGACTCCCCAGTAGATGCCAAGCCATTTCCAGGCTGACCAGATGAGCCACAGCCAACAGCGAGCTGCTGAAACTCCCCAGCAGACTGAAGCACCACTGCAGTCCTTGTGAGACAGAGAGCAGAAAGTCTAATTTAAAAAAATAAAAAAATGTAGTCACATAATTATGTTTCAAACCACATAATGATAACATTAATTAAATGTAATTATAATAACTTACCTATCTTCAGTATGTCCAGAGCTCTCCTCCCAGACACACTTCGAGCGCATGTAACTATTTATTTTGAAAGTGCGATTAAAAAAAAAAAAAAAGATATAAAAAAAATAAAAAATTTGGGAAAACGGATACATAGGTGCACATGATTTCATTGCCAAGTTTTTCATTCTGCTCCCCACCCTCCATGCGGGAAATGGCAAAAGCCCTCTGGACCATAAATAATTCTTGTTTCTTTAAAGGGGTCATCTCACTACTAAAACCCCTCATTTTAGTAGTTAGTCCAATTTTATGTGAAATTTGGCATTGACCCCAAAGTTTAGCAGCAAGGCTTCTGCAACCAGTCCCCTTAGTCCGGGATTTTAAAGTTGTTTTAAAAAGACTTTTATCTTTTTTTAGGGGAATGAATTTTCCAATGAGGTCGGTGTTCATCTTTTGATTGGTGCATCTTATCTGTACTTATTCCCCTTTTGAATGGAGAACACTTTTCCCAAAATGTTCTTCTCTGAGTGGATGTGTTCTTGCTGCCTATTATCCACAATGTGTCTCTTCTTAATACATTTCATAGCAAATGCTAAGTTGTCATTCTTCACTTTCACCTACAGGAAAAACACTGATCAGTTGTATCAACACAAGTTTCATCATCATCAAAAATATATCAGTACATTTTCCCACAAAGATATATAGATAGATAGATAGTTATGAGATAGATAGATATGAGATAGATATGAGATAGATAGATAGATAGATAATAGATTAGATAGGAAGATAGATAGAGATAGATATGAGATAGATAGATTAATAGATAGATTGATAGATAGATAGATAGATAGATAGATAGATATAGATAGATAGATATGTAGATAGATAGATAGATAGATAGATAGATAGATAGATGATAGGGATAGATTAGATAAGAATATATAAGATAGATTGAGATAAATATAAAAGATAGATAAGAGTAGATAGATAGATAGATAGATAGATAGATAGATAGATAGATAGATATGAGATAGATTGATAGAAATGAGATAGATAGATACTGAAGATAGATAGATATGAGATAGATAGATATGAGATAGATAGATATGAGAAAGATAGATAGATAGATAGATAGATGGATAGATAGATAGATAGATACTGAAGATAGCTAGATAGATAGATAGATAGATAGATAGATAGATAGATAGATCTGGGATAGATAGATATGAGATAGATAGATATGAGATAGATAGATATGAGATAGATAGATAGATAGATAGATAGATAGATAGATAGATAGATAGATAGATAGATATGAGATAGATATATATGAGTTAGATAGATATGAGATATATAGATAGATAGATAGATAGATAGATAGATAGATAGATAGATAAGAGATAGATAGATAGATAGATAGATATGAGATAGATAGATACTCGGTAGAGAGATAGATAGATAGATAGATAGATAGATAGATATGAGATAGATAGATATCAGAGATAGATAGATATGAGATAGATAGATATGAGATAGATAGATATGAGATAGATTGATAGAAATGAGATAGATAGATACTGAAGATAGATAGATATGAGATAGATAGATATGAGATAGATAGATAGATATTAGATGGATAGATGGATAGATATGGGATAGATAGATAGATAGATAGATATGAGATAGATATGGATTGGATGGATAGATAGATATGATATAGATAAATATGGGATAGATAGTATATGGGATAGATAATATGAATAGATCAATATATAGATAGATACGAAAGATAAGATATGGGCATAGATAGAATGAGACGTGATAGATAGATAGATGATAGATAAGAAAGTAAGATAGATAGATGATACTGAAGATACATAGATAGATAGATAGATAGATAGATAGATTAAGATAGAATAGATAGATTAGATAGATAGATAAAAAATTAGATAGATAGATATGATAGAAAGAGATAGATAGATATAATGAGATAGATAGATACTGAAGATAGATAGATATGAGATAGATAGATAATGAGATAGATAGATAATGAGATAAATAGATAATGGGATAGATACACAGATAGATAGATAGATAGATAGATAGATAGATAGAATAGATAGATATGAGATAGATAGATAGATAGATATGGGATAGATATGAGATAGATAGATATGAGATAGATAGATAGATAGATAGATATCTACGGTATCTCACAAAAGTAAGTACACCCCTCCCATTTTTGTAGATATTGTATGACATCTCATGGAACAACACTGAAGATCTGACACTTTAATACAATGTAGTCAGTGCACGGCTTGTTTAACAGTGTAAATTTGGTGCGCCATCAAAATAACTCAATGTTTAAACCGCTGGCAACAAAAGTGAGTACGACCGGGGCTATAAGTGCAACCAGTAAGTCCTACACCGCACTGACGAGGGGCAAACACCCCAAAACAGCTGTCTGTAGATGAACTTAACTGGTTTGGCTCATTTCCCTTTCACTTCCCTAGGCTCCTGAGAGCCACATGTGAACTGAGGATAACTACATCCAATAGAGGGCGCTGTGGAGCTCCTCAGCTCTTTTCCCATAAGCCTTTGCGTTAGATATTCCCGGGCGCTGTTGTGAATTTCCAAATGTCTCTGGTCGTGTCTCTGACAAAGCATTTGTTGTATTGCCCTGGGGGAAGTTAACCATCCCCAGCCGCCCCATAGAGGAGTCATCTACAGGGGTAGATAAAACGCGTGAGCGTCAAACTGAGCAGAAATCTTGGGCTTTGGGTGGAGTGAGCCCTTCCTATGCTGAGCAGTGGAGTTCATCTCTGACTCCCAGGACATTATAGACACTTTTTATTCATTTTCCGTTCACTCTGTAAATGTTAGGCAGTAAATCAATAGGCAGTAAAAACCCTTACAAGCTCCACTCTCCCGAACCCACCAACACCCAGCGTGGTGATAATCTCCAGGTCATGGAAAGGTGAAGAAGAGGAGAATTTGGAAACGGTTTCCATCATCTGAATCATCTCCTGTGACATCATCTTGTCGAACTGTCGTTCTGTGGATTTCCTAAAGAAAGTCAAATCACACGTTTAGACACGTTTTTCTATTTAGGGCTATTAGACGAGATTTGTTACTCTATAGGGGAAGCAAATCCATAAATTTTAAGTCTTAAAGGGGTTCTCTACTTTGGACGAGCCCTAGTTGTTAGAAGGGTCTCCTGAAAACCAACTTCAGTCATTGGCTGCGACGTGAGATGGAACCTGGCAATAAGTTTTCAGTTTCTCTGCAGCGCCACCGCAGGAGAGGTGAAGCATTACACAATGTCCATTCACAACAATGGGTGGTCTATGTAATGCAGGTCAGGACAGGTCCTCCAGAGCAGGAGACGCTCTTTGCAACTGTTTTTCTCTATGTCAAGAGGTGCTGGTCATTAAAGGGGTTGTCTCACTACAAGGATTGTTGCTTTTTATGTTAAAGATCTTGCAAAAACAAGTCACTTTGCAATGTATGTCCATTAGCATTCCTACTTTCTAGTATCCCCTCTTGTATGGGTGACAGCTCCTCGGTCACATAGAGACAGACCGTTTGATCTTCCTGATAGGCTGCCGGGCTTGAGTGCTATGCTACACCGTTAATCTTCTGATAGGCTGCAGCGCTGTTGCTATGCTACGATCTGTCTATCTCTCCTGATAGGTGCCAGCGCTGGTTGCTATAGCAACAGACCTGTTTGATCTATCCTGATAGGCTGCCAGGCTTGGTTGCTATAGCTACAGACCTGGCACCTACTGCAGCCTAGTGGAAGCCAGTAAACACGCCCCTGAATTCAAAGTGAAATTAAGAAAACAGGACTGAGGTAAGATGAATCAATGTAGTGAGACAACCCCTTTAAAGGAGTTTTATCGTTTGAACTGTTCGTGCTGTTCAGCTAATTCTCTGAGATTGAATTTGAAATCCAGGGGCGTGTCTCTCCTCTCAGTAGGTGTGTCCTCTCCTCCCAGGAGGTGTGTCTCTCCTCACTGAAGACCTGTGACATCATCACTCTGACTGTGCAGTGGCAGCAGAAGGGTGTCTGCAGAGTACAGTTATACAGCCTCCTGCATGCTGCTCATGTGTCTGCAGAGCTTCAGGCTCAGCTTGGCTATAAGCAGTTATACAGTCAGCCTGAACTGATGAGACATGTGAGGAGTGTACACTGCCCCTTTCCCCTCTGTTACCAGGCAGGAGACTGTATGACTGTGGTATATGCAGATATACACACAGATGAGACATGTGAGGAGTGTACACTGCCCCCCTCCCTTCCCCTCTGTTACCAGACAGGAGACTGTATGACTGTGGTATATGCAGATATACACACAGATGAGACATGTGAGGAGTGTACACTGCCCCCTTCCCCTCTGTTACCAGACAGGAGACTGTATGACTGTGGTATATGTAGTTATACACACAGATGAGACATGTGAGGAGTGTACACTGCCCCCTTCCCCTCTGTTACCAGACAGGAGACTGTATGACTGTGGTATATGCAGTTATACACACAGATGAGACATGTGAGGAGTGTACACTGCCCCTTTCCCCTCTGTTACCAGGCAAAGGGGACTGTAAAACTGTGGGATAAAGCAGTTTTACACACGATGACACAGTGAGGAGTGTACACTCCCCCTCCCCCCCTCTGTTACCAACAGGAGACTGTATGACTGTGGTATTAAATTTTACACACAATAGACATTAGGAGGGGGGGTTAAAACTGCCCCTTTCCCCTCGTTACCAGCGGAGACTGTATGACTGTGGGATATGCAGTTTTTACACACAGATGAGACATGTGAGGGGTGAAAAACTACCCCCCCTCCCTTCCCCCTGTTTACCAAACGGGGACTTATGACGGGTAATTTTTAGTTATACCACAGGATGGGAAAATTTGGGAAATTACACTGCCCCTTCCCCCGTTACCAGACAGGGGAAATTTAGACTGTGGATATGCAGTTTTACAACAGAAAAGA
>JAODAL010079969.1:0-12395 GCA_025379985.1 Phyllomedusa bahiana | reverse complement strand
AAACAAACTAAAACCCCCTTTCTGGAACAGAGTGAAGAGGGGGTTCGGGGCATGAAATAAATTTTGGGGAAAAAACCCTTTAAGTTTACTGAAGATACCATTTCTGCACTTGTCAGTGTAAAAGCTAAGCCAGTTACCGAAAGGGAATATGTTAATCACTGCTATAGAACCACCTACAGCCTGAGGAGACAGACTGAGTATAAAACTCATTTAAATGTGATATGTGCCTGTGCCTATACTCTGTATGATAAAAATAAATATACATTTGCCCCAATAGACTTCCAAAGGGTAAAACAATACTTCAAATTTCACTACAAATCCACAGCAAACTCCCAATGTGTAACTTGCATGTCTTGCTGTAGATTAAACCTAGGGTCCATGAAAGTCTGCTATGAAAATCCACAACATAAATGATCTTCACCACTTATTAATTTCTGCATGAAAAAAAAAAATTCCCAAACTTTTAAAATCTAATCCACTTTCCAGGTATTGTAACCTTCTGCAGACCTTCTCTCCACAAGTTAAAAGAACCTGTCCATAGTTATGCCCCCTTGCTGAGGACAGAACAAGCTAGTGTCAGACCTGCTGTTCCCGAGCTGTGTCCCTTATTCTGTAATATGCTGGAGTTTCTGAGCAGTTAATACTCAGATCTGCAGTTTTCAGCCAGAAAAGTCAGTGTCAGTTTTTTTAAACCCCGCCCACCTGAAGCTAGACCCGCCCACCTCAACTGATAAACCTATTACTTTGAATAGGTAGGAACATGTGAATAACTGTCAGTGGGTGGGGCTAACACCTGCTGATTAATACAATTTGAGCGGTAAAGGCTCTAACGGCTTGTTCACACGACGCTTTTGTGATCCGTTTTATGGATCCAACAATTGTCAGTGTGATTAACATTGCGTTCAGTGGCAAAAGCGCATCGCTGTTCTCACGGGAGATTGGCGATGCGCTTTGGAGGGCTCCCCTGCACTGCGCTTTTCAGATCCGCTTTAAGAATTGACATGTCAATTCTTCTTGCGTTCTACGCAAGTGAAAGCGCATAGGAGATAACGGAGTGTGCTTTTGGCACCTGTCCAAAAGCGCTCCACACTCTGGGTACGTATTGGCGGCATCGGAGGTGAGCGGCGTGCTGATGGATGCAGGGGCATCGGAGGTGAGCGGCGTGCTGATGGATGCAGGGGCATCGGAAGGTGACGGCGTGCTGATGGGATGCAGGGGCACGGAGCGTGGGGCGCCGTTTCTGATGGATGCAGGGGCATCGGAGGGGAGCGGCGTGCTGATGGATGCAGGGGCATCGGAGGTGAGCGGCGTGCTGATGGTTGCAGGGGCATCGGAGGTGGGCGGCGTGCTGATGGATGCAGGGGCATCGGAGGTGAGCGGCGTGCTGATGGATGCAGGGGCATCGGAGGTAGGCGGCGTGCTGATGGATGCAGGGGCATCGGAGGTGACGGCGTGCTATGGATGCAGGGGCATCGGAGAGTGAGCGGCGTGCTGATGGATGCAGGGCATCGGAGGTGAGCGGCGTGCTGATGGTGCATGGGGCATCGGAGGTGAGCGGCGTTGCTGATGGATGCAGGGGCATCGGAGGTGGGCGGCGTGCTGATGGATGCAGGGGATCGGAGGTGACGCGCGTGCTGATGGATGCAGGGGCATCGGAGGTGGGCGCCGTGCTGCTGATGGATGCAGGGGCATCGGAGGTGGGCGCCGTGCTGATGGATGCAGGGGCATCGGAGGTGGGCGCCGTGCTGATGGATGCAGGGGCATCGGAGGTGGGCGGCGTGCTGATGGATGCAGGGGCATCGGGAGGAGCGGCGTGCTGATGGATGCAGGGGCATCGGAGGTAGGCGGCGTGCTGATGGATGCAGGGGCATCGGAGGTGAGCGGCGTGCTGATGGATGCAGGGGCATCGGAGTTGGGCGGCGTGCTGATGGATGAAGGGGCATCGGAGGTAGGCGGCGTGCTGATGGATGCAGGGGCATCGGAGTTGGGCGGCGTGCTGATGGATGTAGGGGCATCGGAGGTAGGCGGCGTGCTGATGGATGCAGGGGCATCGGAGGTGAGCGGCGTGCTGATGGATGTAGGGGCATCGGAGGTGAGCGGCGTGTTGATGGATGCAGGGGCATCGGAGGTGAGCGCCGTGCTGATGGATGCAGGGGCATCGGAGGTGAGCGGCGTGTTGATGGATGCAGGGGCATCGGAGGTGGGCGGCTCAAAACCTATCCGTAAAGCGGATCCATTAAACGCAAGTCAAAAGCATACAATACGGAGCCAAATAAAGTATCACCTCTTGCATTTTGCGGATTCGCTTTCCGGATGCAGTTTTCACACCTGAAAAACGGATCCGTAAAAAGGATCCAAAACGTCGTGTGAACAAGCCCTAAAACTACAGCATCTTGCAGAATAAGAGACACAGCGCTGGAAACAGCAGGTCTGACGCTGGCTTGTGATGTCCTCGGAAAGGGGGGCATAAACTATGTGACAGGTTCTCTTTAAGTCCGTAGCAGTTCCATTTTATGTGAAATTATAATTTTGGTGCTTACACTTTTATCATTGGGCGCTTGACAGCTCTACTGTACCACCCTTTACCTTATGATCACAAGTTCCTCATCAATCTTTCTTATTTTTCAGGTCTGGAATGAAGACTTCACGTGAACAATCATGACACTTGTACAATAGACCCTTTTTTTTTTTTTTTTTTTTTTTACCAATCAAAGAAGCTTAAATACAAAAATGACAAACTTTCGGAGGCTGGTGTTAGGGCAGCGCTTCATGCACTGGAAACTCGGGGCAGCAACTCTGATTTTTATGGGATTTGTGTTCTTAATCCAAAAAGAGGTAGCTGATCGAGAGATGGATGAACTGACGGGACATGGAGGGGCTCACGTCAAAAAGAAAAAAATGTTGGACATGATGATAGAGGCTGTAAATAATCTTAAAGACTCTGTGCCAAAAATGCAGATCAATGCACCCGAAAAACCAATGGACACTGATGGCAAAAGACATTGTTTAGCGGGTTATTACACAGCGGCCGAGTTGAAGCCTTTCCTTGAGCGACCGCCCCAAGACCCTCATGCACCCGGGGCATCGGGAAAACCATTTAAAATGGATAAACTCAGTCTAGAGGAAGAGAAGGAAAAAGAGGAAGGAGATAAGAAACATTGCTTTAATGTATTCGCCAGTGATAGGATTTCACTTCACCGAGACTTGGGGCCTGACACGAGGCCTCCTGAGTATGTGTTTGTAATGTTATTTTTCATGAATGTCTTACATGATGGATACGATTGTTAAAGGTTTTGTCTACTTTGGACACTGGGTGCTCCTCTAACACTGACCCTAGTTGTTTCAGGGGTGCACAAAGTGTGTCTCTACCAACTAATCTTATTCCCTACAATGCCTCTACAGGCGAAATTAAAGGTGCTGTCTCACTACAAAGATTTCTTTTTATGTTAAAGATCTTGCAAAAACAAGTCACTTTGCAATATATGTCCATTAACAGTGTCCTACCTATTCTGAGATATCCCCTCTTGTGTGGGCTGCATCAGCTCCTTAGGTCGCTATAGCTACAGACCTGTTCAATCTCTCATGATAGGCTGCCAGCACTGGTTGCTATAGCTACGGAACTGTTTGCTCTATCCTGATTGGCTGTCAGCACTGGTTGCTATAGCTACAGACCTGGCTTCTACTGCAGCCTAGTGGAAGCCAATAAACACGCCGCTGAATTCAAGGTGAAACCAAGAAAACAAGACTGAGGTGAGATGAATCAATGCAGTGAGACAACCCCTTTAAGTATTACAGATGCTATAGAAATCAGCTCTGTGTAGTGCATTGATATGATAGGTCATACAGTCATGGCCAAAAGTTTTGAGAATGATACAAATGTTAATTTTTACAAAGTCTACAGCATCAGGTTTTATAATGGCAATTTGCATATACTCCAGAATGTTATAAAGAGTGATCGCTTAACAGCAATTAATTGCAAAGTCAAAAAGTTGCCTAGAAAATGAACTTTTTTTCCCCAAAACACATTTCCAACTTCATTGCAGGCCTGCCTTAAAAAGGGCCAGCTAACATCGTTTCAGTTGGGTTTTCTCCATTAACACAGGTGTGGGTGTTGATGAGGACAGGGCTGGAGATCAATCTGTCATGATTAAGTAAGAATCACACCCCCTGGACACTTTAAAAGGAGGCTGGTGCTTGCATTATTGTTTCTCTTCTGTTAACCATGGTTTCTCTAAAGAAACACTGCAGTCATCATTGCACTGCACAAAACTGGCCTAACAGGGAAGAGAATCGCAGCGAGAAAGATTGCAACTCAGTCAAAAATCTATCGCATCATCAAGGAATTCAAGGAGAGAGGTTCCATGTTGCCAAAAAGGCTCCAGGGCGCCCCAAAAAAGACCAGCAAGCACCAGGACCGTCTCTTAAAAGTGTTTCAGCTTCGAATCGGGCTACCAGCAGTGCAAAAGCTTGCTCAGGAATGGCAGCAGCAGGTGTGAGTGCATCTGCACGCACTGTGAGGCGGGGACTCATGGGGGAAGGCCTGGTTTTCAAGGAGGGCAGCAAAAGAAGCCACTTCTCTCCAGAAAAAACATCAGGGACAGACTGATATGCTGCCAAAGGTACAGGGAGTGGACTGCTGAGGACTGGGGTAAAGTCATTTTCTCTGATGAATCCCCTTTCCGAATGTTTGGAACATCTGGAAAACAGCTTGTTCGGAGAAGACAAGGTGAGCGATACCCCCAGTCTTGTCTCATGCCAACGTAAAGCATCCAGAAACCATTCATGTGTGGGGTTGCTTCTCAGCCAAGGGAATTGGCTCTCTAACAGTCTTGCCTAAAAACACATCCATGAATAAAGAATGGTACCAGAATGTCCTCCAAGAGCAACTTCTCCCAACCGTCCAAGAGCAGTTTGGTGATCAACAATGCCTTTTCCAGCATGATGGAGCACCTTGCCATAAAGCAAAGGTGATAACTAAATGCCTCAGGGAACAAAACATAGAGATTTTGGGTCCATGGCCTGGAAACTCCCAATCTATAATCCCATTGAGAACTTGTGGTCAATCATCAAGAGACGGGTGGACAAACAAAAACCAACAAATTGTGACAAAACACAAGCATTGATTGTGCAAGAATGGACTGCTATCAGTCAGGATTTTGTCCAGAAGTTGATTGAGAGCATGCCAGGGAGAATTATAGAGGTCCTGAAGAAGAAGGGTCAACACTGCAAATATTGACTTGCTGCATTAACTCATTCTAACTGTCAATAAAAGCTTTTGTTAATCATAATATGATTGCACTTGTATTTCTGTATGTGATAAAAACATCTGACAAACACATAAAAACCAGAGGGCAACAGATCAGGTGAAAATATAATATTTGTGTCATTCTCAAAACTTTTGGCCATGATTGTACAATCTCTTTAGCCCCTAAATCAACTATATTCTTTTATTTGTTTTAATCCTCCTAGTGTGTAACTATCATTAAGGGAGTCCTATTGGACCATATAGGACCTTTGGTGAAAATGAAGTAGGAGAGTCTATAAATATAGCAGAGACTAGAGACACATTGTATACTATAAATGGCCCCTACAAAAAGTATTGTGAAAAGCCCCTCAAAACCTTAGGGGACAATCCCTTTGTCTAGCGATAAATTGATTCAGTCTCTAGAGGAGAAAAGCCTTCTTTACCATAAGAACTGTGAATCTGAGTAGCTGGTCGCAGCATGAACAGGTCAAGGTTTCAAGACTTAGATTACTATTTACAGCTAAAAAATATTAATACTTATGTGGCTGCATAGAACTCTAGATCCAGTCTGAGGGCAATTTTGTCATCAGAAATTAAATATTCGTTTAGGGCTGATTGGTTCTTGCCTTATGGGTTCCCAAGTCTTCATCAGTGGGGGAGACTAGGTTTAAAAAAAGACTTCCTATCCCCCTTCCCTTCATCCACCCTTGGTTGAACTTGATGGACATAAGTCTTTTTTCAACTGTACTATGTAACTATACTATAGTCCTTGGTGTACTGTAGCATATCTTGTACTGTGTAGACCTGCATGTGACACTATATACAACACAGTCCTCCAGCCTGTAGAACTTCAAATTCTACGCTTGTGGCCTGAAGCAAAACATTTTTGTACCTTTTGAAAGCTCCATAAGTAGTACTGATTTATGCGAGGTAGACGTTAAAAAAAGGCTACTGGTGGCTTTGTTCATACTAATGTTTGGACAGGTCTCATGGGGGAAAAAATAGCTTGATCTCTTCTAACCTGAATGAAATAAATGTGCAAGTGCATGCTGCCATGGCTGCAACTTAGAAGCAAACGGATAAATACAGCAGCACACTGCAAATGCTAAAACATACAGACACACAGATTATATGGATTATTAAAAAATACACTACTCATGTTTTTTATATAGATGTAGGTTTGAGGTATTTAGTGCACATTTTGATCAAAGTATGTGAGCCCAAGGCTGTTTTTATTTAACACAATGTAAAACTGGATCCCACATAATCGGAGTATATTTTTTTTTATATAGGAACCTATCTGAAATGAACATACCTTGTTGCAGTGGGCCCACATGGTTTGATCAAAAGATACTTTAAGAACCTTGATTTTACATTCATATTAGATATAGAAGTAATGCAGTGAGAGATATCTACTAGTGCATCTCCAAAAATTAGAATATCATTGAAAATTAAAGGGGTTCCCCAGGACTATCTTTTTTGTTATAGGACTCATAAATGTATTATATTAAACCCTATAATTCATACTATAATGAGTCTATACAATATTTGGGTTTCTCTATTTGTCTTAAATTATTGAGATCAATGATCTTTTCAGTGATATTCTAATTTTTTGAGTTGCATTAGTATATACTCTATATTCACAATATGTCTTGGTGATTGCGGTGTTCAGTTGCATTTGTTGTAATGGGATTTCATTAGATCAGGGGGGTTATATATCTGTTATATTTGACAGCAAGAATAACACTGTAGATTACACTATTTTTGCCATTTAAAGGGGTTTTCTCACCATGATTTAGCTTTTAACATGTAGGGAAAGGTAAGTGAAGACCAAATACATTGTTGGTGTTTCGATTTTGCTTTGGTCAGCAGATAAAGACGATTTTATCTCCTCTTAGAGTATACAAGTTTCTCTGGTTTCTGACCACCTATTCTTGCTCTCTCTTATCTCTCATTGCTGAAAGTTACCGTTTGACCATGGTGAGTCACTCCCTGCAGAGTCTTATCTCTAGCAACATAATTTACCTAATTAATTGAAAATCTTGCACCCTTTAGAGCTCTGTAGCCTTATACACTGCAGATTATAAATCTCCTGCAGTTATATTACTGTAACAGGATCAGCAAGGAATAGCAGCGCTGATATGCCAATCACTGCTATAGAACCACCCACAGCCTGACCAGAAAGTGAGAGTCTGAAGCTGGCTGTGGCTTTGTGAAACTTCATGGTGAGAAAATCCCTTTAAAGAAACGAAAGAAGGAAAGTGAAAAACTCAATGTGTCATCTTTTTGCTTTTTTGTTTGCCATATTAAATGTGTTAATTATTTACCTTTTTTATTTTTTATTTTTTTACCACCTTTAAGGTGCATTGAGCAAAAGTTCAAGCGCTGTCCTTCACTGCCCACAACCAGCATCATAATCGTGTTCCACAATGAAGCCTGGTCCACGCTGCTCCGCACAGTACACAGCGTCATGTACACATCTCCTTCCATTCTTCTGAAGGAGATTATTATGGTGGATGATGCCAGTACAGACGGTAAGCTGGGAAGAGTGGAGGTTGTGGGAGTTTGATTAAAATTGCCAAATGTATTTTTCTTTATCCTTACCATATTGATAATTGGATTTTTTTTCAGTTCTGTAGTTTAATTTTAGTGATTGTTTGATATAGATTTTAATAAGATTATTGTATTTCAATGTGTATTGCCTCTTTGAAGGGAATGTTAAAGGGGTTGTATCATTTCATTGAATGGTCTTCAGAATAAGGGGACAGTGAATACAAGCAACTTTGCAATTGGATGTCATTAGCCAAGCTGTCTTGTTTTCACAGGATCCCTTTTCTTCTGTTTCTGTTTACACTGATCTCCAGTCCTGGTCAGATCCCTCCTCCTTGCATTTCACTAGGTGGGAGCCAATTCACATACTGTTCGCCCCAGACCTCGCCCCCCCACCCGCCCCACCCTTGCATTCCTGCCTCTCACTCAAAGTAAGGGACCGGCACATTTTCACTCACTCTGCACAGCCAGAAGAAACAGAATAACACTGCAGGGCTTCCACAATCAGGAAACAGCACAATTGTGCGACTGTGCCTAAACATAGAAGGAGCATTGGGGCTGAGAGCATTTCACTTTGCACAGCTCTGGAGGCGTTTATACAAGACTGGATTCAATTGTAACCTGAATGCAAACCTGTGGTATGTACACAGCTCTTACAAAATACGACTGCATAGGGAGAGAAACCGTGACATGTGGAGGGGGGGGCGGAACACACGGAGACAGCATGAACAGTGAAGGGAGGATGATGTCATCCCTTCAGTTAAGGAACACCCAGCTGGGAGGGGAAGAAACGCCCCTGGATTTGAGCTGAGAAGCTGGAGAGCACAATGGAACAGCCAAACTGATTAAGCGATACATCCCCTTTAACCTTTCAACACAATTTTGCTTTTTTCAGCCCAAATAGGTATGAAATGCTCTGTGTATTAGTAGAGGCCATAGCTTCGGTTTTCTGGTTCAAGGCTTCAGAACTCCTGCAGAAATGTATAGTTAAAGGGGTTGTCCAGCTTAATAAAATTATAGTTCTGTGGGGCCAGATTGGGGGCAGTGATATTATCATCCTTATCCCCCACTGTTTCTGCTTCAAAGCTCCCTGGAATCTGCTCCTCTTCACTTCTGGGTTCTCGTTCTGGCACACAGCAAAGACTAGTGCTCCATTTGCTCCCCATGGAGAACAAGTCTCTCCTTTGTGTTGGAATGAGGAGCGGATCCCAGGGAGATTTGGAGTGGCAGCATTTGGGGACTGGGAGATAAGTATCATTTTCTATTTGTCTCCAGTTGCCTCTAAAGGGAGCATAGGAGTTCTTCATTCAATTTATTGTAAGTGTACCTCTGACTATCAGCAACTTTCCATGAATCAAGATAAAAAATAAGATTTTTGTAGTATATCTAAGGTACATGTACTGTGAGGATGGAAAACAATTGCTTTATCTGTAAACAGAAGCTAATCTTGTTAGAGATAATTAGTTTGTTCGGAACGGAGAAAGTGAGCTCTGTCCATCCCTGGGTGTCGTCACTCCCTGATTTAATCTTTCTGCTCTCATCAGGTAACAAAGTTATGGTCAGGTAACTATGGAAACCTGTGTGCCCTCAGAGCGCATAAAATGTCTGTTTTCTCATTTCTAAACAAAGATCAACAAAACAGTGTATATAGAAAGTCTTCCAATTTCCTGTCCCTTCATGTTGAAAGCGAATCTTTGTAGTGAGAAAACCCCTTTAAAGATGTAATAACTATATGCAATAAGATTTGCTGCAGGGCGCTAGAAGTTTATAACCTAATGATGCCTAGGAAGGTGATTTAAGTGTCTCTATAAGAAAACAGACCTCCAAATGCTGCAAAAATGTACTAAGAAATTACTGAATTTTGCACCTACAACTGTTGCTCACTTGCAGAGACCCACGGTGCAGCTGAGCAATTGCTTTGATGCAATAGAGGTTAATAGTATTTAGAAGCAATGTGGAATGTCTTTAATTGATTTTCTTTTTTTTTTTACCATACAGTGTTAGCTGAATATCATGTTTCGTTTATATCTAGGAATAACACCAGTGGGAAAGTTGTCAGTCATAGCTGGAGGGTGCAGTGCTTTTTCCAGATTGCCAGTATTTTAATTTCTCCCTTAGGTAATGGGAAAACTACAGCTGAATGTTAGTCTCACCAGCCTTATTAGGATTCATGCTGTAAAATGCATCCTTTGTTTACGCAACCTATTATTTTCTGTAATTCCTGGTGTCTGCAGAGTCCATCCTTATTTAGAACTGCATTGAAAAGCTAGTTTCTTCTTGGCTTGGACATCAACACTGGTTCGGTATCTTTGTACAGTTCGTGTCCTGATTCACAGAACAGAAAACAAAAGGACCTTACTCTAAAATAAAACTTTTAATTTAAACAGTTAAAAACGTCTATACCAATCTATACCAATGCAGAATTGCTTACTGTAAACTGATCACTACATATACCAAGCATTATTCCTCATATTATATTCAAGGAAAAAAGGAATCCACGAACAACCGATATTACTCACGGTTCGTTGACCATCCTCGTCCTATTGATTAGCCATGATTTAGGGGTGTCTCCAAACTCGGATAGCAAAAACCTAAACCCTATACTGATACCTACACAAAGGATAGAGTTTTCGCCCCAAAAGGGAAGTCCCCGTTCATCGGTGGCTGTACCTCAATATACACACTCACTCTAAATGAGGAATAAGCTAAAAAACAATGTATGCATGCAGCCAAAATGGTCTCGCTTTCCCTTCAGGTTAAGGGAAAACCACTTCGTCCTGATGCATACCCCCCAAGATGTCAAAGGGGTTCTTCAGGGGATCCAAACATGGCTGGCATGGAATAGATTCACAATGGAGTATTATCCCGTCTTAATAAACAGCTAAGGCTGCTTTGTCTGTTTATTAAGACGGGATAATACTCCATTTTGAGTCTATTCCATGCCAGCCATATTTGGATCCCCTGAAGAACCCCTTTGACATCTTGGGAGAGGGGAACGCGTCGGGACGAAGTGGTTTTCCCTAACCTGAAGGGAAAGCGAGACCATTTTGGCTGCATGCATATATTGTTTTTTAGCTTATCCCTCATTTAGAGTGAGTGTATATATTTAGGGACAGTAAGGTCCTTTTGTTTTCTGTTCTGTGAATTAGTTTATTGGCCTTATTTCCAGCTGCTGGATTATTAGTGGTGACTGTGAATACAGTACGTTTCCTGATAAGGTGCACTGTGAGGGTTATAGGGACAGCTTGTGTCTAGGCCTTGGATTCGGGTTCATCCTGAACCAAAGTGTGGCAGAACATCCTCCTAAACGGCAATGGATCACAGCCTGCCAGTCAGCCGAGGTGGCATTCTGATGGGCAGGTCTCTGATTCATTGCTGGGTAGAATGATGCTTTGGCACAGTTTGCTTTGGACCAAACATGAATCTGAAACACAACTATAGGGGAAGATCTCATAAGGCATTTCATATACCAGCCTTAAACTGAAGTACTTGGGAATAATATGTGCTAATTGTATTAAGCGGCACATCTTGGATGATTTTTGAGGTAGAAAATGCTATGCTATGAGCAGGCATAGGTCTGCACAAAGTTTTGCACCATTAAAACATAATTATATTGTTGGACACCCATCCATTAAGCCCAATTGCTTGCAAGCGCGGAATTTAAATGAAGGAACGACCCAAACTGCTCAAGGCTGGATTTCTGCCTCGTATACATTAGTATTTAATGGTCCATAAACGCCTTAAAGAATGGTCAATTATTTGCAGGTGCCATAAAATCAACATAGTTTGAAGACTGTAATCAATGGGAAGTATTCTAAAGGCATTTTGGATGCTTATTTTGGGGCGTATTGAGTGCACAATACGCGCCAAAACAAGCCTCAAAATTTCGTGTGAGCATACCCTTACGGTTCTCTGATTTAATTAAAAAGCTTTCCATTCAACAACATATATTATCTAGTGTTTTCCACAAAATACTCTCTGTTTACAGCCAGAATACACTCCGTGCCCATCAAGTGCCACTGGACACAATATTTAACTTCTGCAGGTGTTCCGGGTACTGTTTGCCTCTCATGTCTGTTATAACCTGTCACCTGTGGTTTTCATGTAGTTGTCAACAGGAGGGTCGGAGGTGGTGGTGGTGCTCTCTAGGTATTTTGATTCATATGTAGTGTTTCTCAAACCTCTCATTGTTCAGTTCAACTGAACTTGAAGAAAAAAAAAATGCAGTTCGGGATCTTCCAAACTTTAATGTTTTATGTTAACACTAATCCTAACTGTAACCCTAACCCAAAGTTGGGTTAGGGGTTTGTTAAGGTCAGTTTATCCCTCTGCAACGCTTCCGGTCCAACAGCCCTTGTGGTGCGACAACTTTCCTGGTTTGATGTCACACTAAGAAAACTCTGATATCAAACTGGAAGAGACGTCACACCAAGAGCGCAGTCGGACCTGGATTGCTGCGGAGTGGTAAGCGAACCTTCTAATATATATATACACATGCGCTTGTGTATATATATTTGGCTGACCCAACTTTGTCCCGAATAGCAACACTTATCATAAGTGCCTCTAACTATACAATGTAGGAAGTCCCTGGAGTTTTTAG
>JAODAL010079968.1:0-12395 GCA_025379985.1 Phyllomedusa bahiana | reverse complement strand
CAAAAGCATAATAAATTTTAAATTTGCATTTATTTTGCATATTGTATTATTGTTTTTAATTTTTTTTGTAGTAGTGTATAGTAATGTTTTGGCTTATTAAATTTTTGTAGTTTTAAATAGTATTTTTCTACATAGACACATAGACTTCATGTAGTAACATTCAGGGATCCATCTAATTTTGTGAATGGACTTCCACGAACAGACTTGAAGTTTTATGAATGGACTCAAACTCTCTCTGAATAGCCTTAAGTTGTCCACTCAGCCTCGTTGTGGGGATGTGAGTATAAATGGGTGTTGCTTAGTGTCTTGTTTAGCATATCTGAGGAAGCGGGTTGGACCCGTGAAACGCGTCATATGCTGTGAATTAAATGATTTTATATCACCTTTCCCTGTAAGCCCATCTATGTCTTAAAACCATATATTGAGCGCTCTAGTCTTAGTGGATTCCCCCAAAAATAGTTTCCAGTAGGAACCAGCATTGTTTCTTCCTGGCGCTATTTAATTTTCTTTTATCACTATCTTCGGCGTCTCGTGGACTGGAGGTGGGAATCAGGACCGGAGCTGCCTACTGTTTCAGCCTCGCAAATAGGAGACAAAGCGATTCGAACGAGCTGTTACCGTATTGGATGTACAGCTGAATAGGTGAGCACTTGCCTGACATTGTTATATGCTTATTTTATGTGAAGGACCCGATCGGCGCTCTGTTTCATTTTCAGCTGCCAGCGCTTCCCCTGCACTTCGGACGAGCGCATTTTGATTGTCATCCATTGTGATGTCACAAAGGCTTCATTGTGAGGTCACCGCTGAGGTCATCCATTGTGATGTCACAAGAGCCTTCATTGTGAGGTCACCGCTGAGGTCATCCATTGTGATGTCACAAGAGGCTTAGGTCATCCATTGTGATGTCACAAGAGACATCATTGTGAGGTCACCGCTGAGGTCATCCCTTGTGATGTCACAAGAGGCTTCATTGTAATGCACCGCTGAGGTCATCCATTGTGATGTCACAAGAGGCTTCATTGTGGTCACCGCTGAGGTCATCCATTGTGATGTCACAAGAGGCTTCATTGTGAGGTCACCGTTGAGGTCATCCATTGTGATTTCAGTTCTTTCTCTTGGATCCAAGTGAAAGTACGGGGCTGCACAAAGTAAAGAAGCGCAGTCGACCTTTGTTGAGAAAAACAGAGGTGAGGGTAGTGGTATCGTACTCACCTTTTCGAGCTGTACTTTGCATGGTACAGCTCGTAATTTAGCGTGTAAATGGTATGAAGGTCCCGTTAAGGGAAAACTGCAGCTCCCAGTCCTAATTCCCGCCGTCTGGATCCACGTTACTAGCACTCTAGTCCACATATTCATTCCCTCATTTCGGGTTAGTGTTTTTGACCGTAAACTGGCATTTTCTGCTGCCTGAAACATCTCCTGGTCATCCATTGTGATGTGTACAAGAGGCTTCATTATGTGGTCATACATTGTGATGTCACAAGAGGCTTAATTGTGAGGTCACCGTTGAGGTCATCCATTGTGATGTCACAAGAGGCTTCATTGTGTGGTCATCCATTGTGATGTCACAAGAGGCTTCATTGTGAGGTCACGCTGAGGTCATCCATTGTGATGTCACAAGAGGCTTCATTGTGAGGTCACCGCTGAGGTCATCCATTGTGATGTCACAAGAGGCTTCATTGTGAGGTCACCGCTGAGGTCATCCATTGTGATGTCACAAGAGGTAAGGATTGTGAGGTCACCGCTGAGGTCATCCAATTTGATGAAAATGAAGAGTATTTTCCAACGGTGGTAATCTGTGAGTACAAATAGACGGCTATGGACAAAAGCGCAGTTGAATTCTACAATAAAATATACAGCCAGCTGGAGAATAGTACAGTGCTCACCTTTTGTAGCTGTACTGAAACACGGTACAGCTCGCTTATATGTATAAGGCACTGATCCAGTGGTAGGAATCCAGGGAAAGAAGCAGCTCCGGAATGATCCCGCCAATGACTCCACGTGGGACGCCAAGGGAAGAGATACAATAAAAAAGCTATGAACGGTAGGATACCACTCATAAAATAGGGATCTTTATACTAGAGCGCTAGCAAAAAGTAAAGAAACAAGAAGTAAAAATTCTTCTTGTAAAATATTTATGAATAAACATTACGCTTTTCACCGGTATAAACACCGGCTTCCTCAGATGTGACAAAGGTAACAACAAGACAGGTTTATATACCATCCAGATTAAAACAAGGCTACATATGTCATAATTAGCATATCAAAGTCAGCTGTGTTAAGCCGCGGACTCAGGCTGAATGGAGAAAATGCAAACGATTAGTAAAGTGCTAGAAACATAGATGCAGTTCAACATATGCTGTAATGTCAGATGTACAGAAACACAAAAAGGTATGAGACCTATTTAGCATATCAAAGTTAGCCGAGTTAAAACTCCAAAGGAAAGGAAAAAAAAAAAATGCAAAAGCAAAAAAACATTAGCAAAGGAATGTATGCTGTAGCCTGAATTTGTAGAAAACAGATGTGAAAAAACGCAAACATACAAAAAAAAGGGATTTTGCTATATAAAAAAAATTTTCTAAAAAAACATAGAAAAATTATATAAAAATATATATAATGATAATTTTTGTATAAAAGGGTAATGACAAAATGTAAAAAAAAAAAAATGGGAAATTATAAAACAAAAAAAAAGGGGAGGCATTAAAAATTACTTTTTTATAAAATAAAAGTTAAAATTAAAAAAAAATTCTAAAAGAGCCTAAAAATTATAAGAACAACTTTACAAAAATACCTAAATTTTTTTAATAATAGACTCATGCATCTCATTGAGGCCGGGGGCCCTGAGCGTATTAATTTGTACATCCAATAGCCTCCGGTACCTAATTGTTTTGCACAGTTTGTAAAAAGGATGAATGTGCTCTATGGGTTGAATATTAAGCAGATTTTCATCATTGTGACTTCACTATATGTCGGGGGGATACTGTAAACCCCCGTTTATTTTTTATGTAAAACGGTGGTTCACAAACTCGGGACAATTTTGTAGGGGTTTTACCCCAAACTGTAGACCGCACTGACAGGTGATGAGGTAACAACATTGTGAAGCACAGGTGGGCGTTTTTAAATTTTGAAACTTTGTCCTGTAGAACTAAAGAAAAGGAATATATTTATTTCACAGGCAACACTTTGAAACAATGATGGTTGAAAGGGTGTGACCTGACAATTAGATGGATTGATTTCTTTAGTATGGAAAAAGTTTTTTGTGCTGTTTAATCTAAAAGTCCCAATATTTTTAAGAGTTTTGGTTTTTCTTAAATAATTGGGGTTTATCCAAAATAATCCCCTTTAAAAATGGTTCTCTAGTAAAAGACTAATGATTACTGATTTATTTTGTACCCTTGTCTGAATTTGTCCCGTAGTAAAACAAATTTTAAACAGTTTTTTTTTTTTATTTCGGGTTCAGATTTTGTCCGGGTGAAAAGCCTCGGCTTTTTCCATCGCATTTTTAAAAGATTAGAGGGGTAACCTTTCTGAAAGGAACTTTTCTGTAAGTAAGTCAGCTTGTGTGGGAAAAACTGTAGTATCTGTACCAGTTTTTCCGGATGCGTCGATATTGACCGTAAAGGGATATTGGATATCACTTCGTTGATGATTAGATTAAATGCTAAATAGCTATTTCACCGTTAGATTTAAAAAAGGTTTAGACATTAATTTATTGTTTTCCCACATATAGGTGCAAATCAAGAAAACACAATTCACTACAATGGAGGGTAGCCTGAATTTTAAACCCAATTTTTCTATTGAGGAAATCCAACAAAGTTATAAAAGAATCAATGGATCCCTCCAAAAAAACAATAAATACAATACTTTTATAATTATTTGATGTGTTTTTAGTGAATGGATTATATTGATGAATTGGATTTGAAGGACCCCTAAAAAATAGCGGGGAGGGCCCAAACCCTGGTCCCATGGCTCCCTAACGTTGGTGGTAGTGTAATATTCTCGTATTGGAAAATATTTTGAAATTTTAAAATAAATTCTAGGCCTTCAATTAAAAACTCCTTAAAATCCGAAGAAAAGATGAGCTCTGCATCTAAAAATTCTCTAGTGGTAATTTAAACACCAAAAGGGGAATAATATAAAAATCTTTATTTCTATGGGCGGAAAAACATTTTTTCCCAGCACTTTAAATTCAAATGGGTAAACATACAGTCATTACACATTAAAATTTATTACAAATGGGGGACACAAGGTGTGAGGGCCCTGCTCGTGAGGCTTACAATCTATTAGGGTGTATGGGTGACAACATACGGTAAGAAGGTGCCAATTTTACAATGGTCCGGCCATGTTCATAAATAGGGGTGGTTTACATGAAAGATGGATGAACCTCCCACCCAGGACGGGTACAATCTATATCAGTTTAAGGGGCTGTGAGGGCCCTAGTGTAGGGAGTGACGGAGGTTGTGTGATAGCAGTTAGGGATCTTGGTGGGCCAACGATGAGAAGATGGTTTTTCAGGGCCTTTAAAACTGGGGAGGTTGTGAATGTAAGAAATACTACAATTTATATGAACAGGTATTTATACCAATATATCACTGCAAATAAAAATTTCCTGTTAAAACATAACTTTTACTTACGATTTTAAAATATTAATACTAAACCCCTAAAATATTACATTATACCTAGATGATACAACAAAACTGTGTACTATCGCCAGTGGATAATCGCCCGATAAAGAGCGGCCCGCTTTAAGGGCAGACAAATACTACATGCGTATAAACGCTTTAAAATCCCAGCTATCCGAGCTTTTTCCCCCATAAAAATTCAAGGTTCATCAGGGGATTCAAAATTTCTTTCACTGTGGAAAAAGAATACGCTATATAAAAACGCATATATACAAACAATGTACTTACAAATTAGTAAATGGACTGATAATAGAGGGATCCCTCTTATCTTGGGGTGCCACGGTTCTAGAGGTCGTGGGAATTTTTATCATCATTATACCTGGCAGCACTTGACTAAGTATAAGTCCCATTTATCAATTGTAGTACAATGTGTTTAGTATATACGTTGTATATAGCGATTCTTTTCCACAGTAGAGAAATTTTGAATCACCTAATGAACCCTTAGAATTGTATGGGGAAACGCGTCGGGATACTGGGATTTAAAGGTGTTTATACACGCATGAGTGATTTTGTATGCCATTTAAAGCGGAGACCGCTCTTTATCGGGGATTAAACTCCTGGCAGATAGTACACAGTATGTTGTACATCTAGGTATAAGTGGTAATATATAGGGGTTTAGATATAATTTATTTTAATACCCTAGTGAGGGTTGTGAATGTGCCAAATCGCCGACGGTAGCATATTCCAGAGAATTGGTCCCGCAGTGTGAAATCTTGTAGGCGGGCATGGGAGGTTCGGATGATGGAGGAATGTAGTCTGATATCATCAGCAGAGCGGAGAGCACGGGTAGGGCGGTAGACAGAGACTAGGGAGGAGATGAAGGGAGGAGCAGCGCGGGGGAGAGGTTTATGGGTGAGAGTGCTGAGTTTCTACTGTATTCCTGTACTGGATGGGCAACCAGTGCAGTGACTGACACAGGTAGAGGCATCAGTTAGCGGCTGGAGAGAAAGACAAGCCTGGCTGCTGCATTCTGGACAGTTTGGGAGAGGGGAGAGTTTGCAGAGAGGGGAGACCGTAAGCAAGGAGTTGCGAATTTCAAGACGAGAAAGAATTAAGAGCAGTAATGAGATTTTGAGTTGTTTCCACAGTGAGAAAAGGACGGATTCTGGAGATATTCTTGAGGTGGCAGGTGACAGGACGGACAAGGGATTTGATATATGAGGAGAAGGTCAGATCAGAATCCAATTTAACCCTAGACGGGCGGGCCTGCTGCCTAGGAGAAATGGTTTGGTACCAACATACAGAAACAGAAATAGCAGGGGGGGTTGGTTAGTAGATGGGGGAAAAGACAAGAAGTTCAGTCTTAGTAAAGGTTTAAATTTTTTAGATGGGAGAGGACTTTGATGTCAAAAGACAGCGGCCAGACAGTCAATGGTGTTTTGTATCAAGGCTGGAGTGATGTCACGGGAGGAGGTGTATAATTGGGTGTCATCCGCATAGAGCTGGTACGGAAGCCAAATATAAAGATTTGGTTTTTCCCAATGGGGGCTGTGTACAATGAAAAGAGGAGAGGACCCAGAACTGAAACCACTGAGGAACTCCAAAAACAAGGAGGAGAGGAGAGGAGGTCGAACAGAAAATGAGAACTGAAGGAGCGGTCAGAGAGGTAGGAAAGAGAACCAAGCGAGAGCGGTTCCTGGAGGCCAATGGGGCTGGCATGTGAGGAGAAGTTGGTGATCCACAGTTGTCAAATGCTGCAGAGAGATCCAAGAGAAGCAACAATGAGTAGTTACCCTGAGATTTGCTGTTAGGAGGTCATTTGAGACTTTAAAAAAGGCAGTTTCCGTGGAGTGTAGGGTGCGGTAACCTGATTGCAGTGGGTCAAAAAGAGAGTTAGCAGAGAGATAGCGGATTAGGGAGAGTAGACCAAGCGTTCCAGGAGTTTAGAGATGAAGGGCAGGTTAGAGAATGGTCGGTAGTTATCAGCACAGGAGGGTCCAAAAGAGGGCTTTTTTTTGTAAAGGGGTTTGATTTGGGGTGTTTGAAGGAAGATGGAAAGATCCCAGTGGGAGAGAGAGGTTACAGATAGCAGTAAGGTGAGAGAGGACAGCTGGAGAAATAGATGGACAGAGGTGGGGATGGAATGGGGTCAGTAGAGCAGGTGGTGGGACGAGCAGCAGGAGAAGCCTGGACACTTCTTCCTCTGTCGTCGGGTCAAGGGCTGCGGTAGATTAGAGGACGTGCGGGGAGGGACAGGCTGGGTATTATTTTGGGAAAGAGATTTTTTGGCGGATATTTTAAATTTTGTATTTGAAGTGAGTTGCCAGGTCTTCTGCACCGAGGTCAGTGACCGGAGCCTGCGCTTTAGGCCTTAGGAGGGAGTGGAAGGTGTCAAAGAAAGGCGTTTTGGGTTGTGTTGTAGTGTGGAGATGAGGGAGGTGAAAATATTTGAGTAAAGAGATGTGACATCTAGACTAGCTAAAACATATTTCTCGTTCCATTCGGGACCTACTAACTTCTAAATTAACCCTGTCCCGGGCTTTTAGATAAACTGGGCAATTTTACTACAAGTGGCTGTAATTGTGTATCAGGAAATGGGAGAGATTAGATATGTGTGGAACCTATACCAGATATTATAGGTCTACCAGGGGATTATGTAAGTCTTTGTGTTCCTTAGGTAGGTGGTAAAGAAAGGGATGGTATATATTATATTTATAATATATATTTTCTTAGATTTTTTTAGAAATACTTTTGTATTTATATTTAAACATTCGCTATGTTTTGTATGTTTGCGATTTTGCACATCTGTTGCTACAAATATTCAGGCTACAGCATACATTCCTTGTGCTAATGTTTATTTACTGTTTGCATTTTTTATTTTTTTTTTCCCTTTAGCCTAGTTGGAGTTTCAACTCAGTTTACTTTGATTGCTACTAGGTCTCATACCTTTTTGTGTTTCTGTACATCTGAATTTTCAGCATATGTTGAACTGCATCTATGTTTCTTTGCACTTTTACTAATCGTTTGCATTTTCTCCATTCAGCCGAGTCCGCGCTTAACAAGCTGACTTTGATATGCTAATTATGACATTGTAGCCTTGTTTTAATCTGGATGGTATATAAACCTGTCTTGTTGTTACCTTTGTCACATCTGAGGAAGCCGGTGTTTATACCGGTGAAACGCGTAATGTTTATTCAATAAATATTTTACAAGAAGAATTTTTACTTCTTGTTCTTTACTTTTTGCTAGTGCTCTAGTATAAAGATCCCTATTTTATGAGCGGTATCCTCATGTCACAAGAGGCTTCATTGTGAGGTCACCCCTGAGGTCATCCATTGTGATGTCACAAGAGGTTTCATTGTGAGTTCAAACCCCTGAGGTCATCCATTGTGATGTCACAAGAGGCTTCATTGTGAGGTCACCCCTGAGGTCATCCATTGTGATGTCACAAAAGGCTTCATTGTGAGGTCGAGGTCATCCATTGTGATGTCACAAGAGGCTTCATTGTGAGTTCCCCGCTGAGGTCATCCATTGTGATGTCACAAAAGGCTTCATTGTGAGGGCACCCCTGACGTCATCATTGTGATGTCACAAGAGGCTTAAATTTTGAGGTCAAACCCTTTGAGGTCATCCATTGTGATGTCAGAAGGGTCATTGTGTGGTCTCCCTTGTGATGGTCCAGGAGGCTCATTGTGAGGTCACGATGAGGTTTATCCCTTGTGATGGCCCAAGAGGCTTCATTGTGAGGTCAACGCTGAGGTCATCCTTTGTGCACAAGAGGCTCATTGTGAGGTCAGGGCATCCATTGGGATGTCCAAAGGCTTCATTGTAGGGCACCCCTGAGGTTCATCCATTGGATTTTCCAAGAGGTTCATGTGAGGTCACCGTGAGGTCAACCCTTGTGAGGTCACAAGAGGTTTCATGTGAATTACCATTGAGGTCAACATTGTATCTACAAGAGGCTTCATTTGTGGTATCCATTGTGATGTCAAAAGTGGTACATGTGAGGTCAACCGAGAATTGTGATGTAAATCAGTAGCGAGTCTCCGGAGAGAGAGCCCGTGGCTAAATGAAAAAGGGGCCAGGGTCGATTCTTGTTAAACAGGTGAGGGATAAGTACAATCAAAAAGTCTCACTGGGGGAGCTGTACGCATAAACGGTAAGTCGTAACAATCGCTTATTCTCTCTGGTGGGAGAAGGGAAGTAGCAGCTCGGTGCCGTTCCGCTTGCGTCCCCGGAGGCCAAAGGAAGTGGAAGGAATGATCCCAAATGGGTGGGGAGCCCGTTTCAGGCTTTATACAACAAGAGGGGGGATGGGACAAATAGAGCCTGTTGTGAACGGGTGCGCAAATACGTGCAAGAGTTGTTTTTAAATGATTTATTTTGGATATGATATGCAAAATAATCATTTAAAAAAGCAATCTTTGCTAGCTATTTGGCACCGTTCACAACAGCGCTTTAGTTTTGGTTCCATCCCCCATTGTTGTTGTGAGTGAAAGCCGTAACGGGCCCCCAAGAGTTGGATCTATCTCTTCATCATCTATTGTGATGTTTACAAGAGGCTTCATTGTGAGGTCACCCCTGAGGGCATCCATTTTTGATGTCAATCAAAATGCGCTCGTCAAAGTTGCAGGGGGGCGCTGACAAGCTGAAAAATGAAACAGGGGTGCCGATCGGGTCTTTTGCTAAATATAGCATATAACAATGTCAGGCAAGTGCTCACCTATTCAAGCTGTACAATCCAATACGGTACAGCTCGTACGATCGCTTTGGGCTCCTATTTGCGAGACTGAAACAGTAGGCAGCTCCGGTCCTGATTCCCGCCTCCAATCCCTGAGGACGCCGAGGAGGGAGATAAAGAAATTAAATAGCGCCAGAGAAAACAATGCTGGTTCTACTGGAAAACTATTTTGGGGGGAAACCCCCTAAGACTAGAAGGGCTCCCAATATTGGGGTTTTAAAACATAGATGGGCTTACAGGGAAAGGTGATATAAAAATCATTTAATTCACAACATATGACGCGTTTCACGGGTCTAACCCGCTTCCTCAGATATGCTGAAAACCCCATCTGAGGAAGCGGGTTTAGACCGTGAAACCGTCATATGCTGTGGGAATTAAATGATTTTATATTCAACTTTCCTGTAAGCCCATCTATGTTTTAAAACACATATATGAGCGCTCTAGTCTTAGTGGGTTCCCCCAAAATAGTTTTCCCAGTAGGAACCAGCTTTTTTTCTTCTGGCGCTATTTAATTTTCTTTGTCATCCATTGTGATGGGCACAAGAGGCTTCATTGTGAGGTCACTGCTGAGGTTTATCCATTGTGATGTCACAAGTGGCTTCATTGTGAGGTCACCGCTGATGTCACCCATTTTTGATGTCACAAGAGGCTTCATTTGTGAGGTCACGCTGAGGTCATCCATTGTGATACAATAATAGGATATATCCTCACTAATTCGCAGTGAAGGGAAACAATGTGGGAGGATTAGCTAGAGCGCTCCCGAAAAGACCGTTAAGTTACAATGGCCTCTAAACATCTTTGAGATAAATTTTTATTCAATTCCGATTACGCGTTTCGCGAGTATTCCTCCCCTTCATCAGATAGAGCAATACATAAAAAAACCCTCCTTTAAATACCCCCCCATAGCTGACATCGAAGCTGCTGTCAGCCGCTATTTTTTCCATTTTTAAAAATTGATTTTTTTTCAAAATTTTTTAAATAAATTTAAACAGGTAAAACTTGCTCTAATTGTTTATTTCCCCTTTAATTTTACTATTATGTTGCTGCTCTTTCCCCTTTAAATTTTTTTCATTCTTTTCCCAAAAGTTTTTTGAAGCGTAGACATTTTGAGAGTTTCCCATTATAAAAACCTTTTTCCCATTCTTGAGAGCTTTTACCTAGTTGTTGGGTTTCCCCCTATTATTCACGTGTGCTTTTCCAATGAAAAACTTTTTCTCGCCCCTCAGTTTTCTGCGGTATTTTTCTAAATTTTGAAGTTTTTTCAACAGCGCCTATTCTTTCCCCGGGCCATGCTTTTAACTATTTTTTTTCTCGTTTGCCAGATTTTAAATTGGGGTGTCAGAAGTACCTCTTAAACTGTAGTTTTATCATAATTTAAAAACTAAGCCCGTTAAATATTTTCCTACAAAACCGTTTGCTCATTTTCTATTAATAATTTTTTTTTCATTATGGAGTATTTTTTAAAAACTCTTGGATGATCTTATTTTTTAAAATACAAAAATTTTTGTGGTTTTAAATTTTCTTATGTTATTTCTCATCTTTCCTATAAATGGTCTCCGGGGCCCCTCATTAAAACCCATGGGGTCTCAAGGTTTTCAACATTGTACATCTAAATAGATTTCCCTTTAGATTTTAGTTTTTTTTGCCTGTCTGTCAGGGTGGGGAATGGATGTGTTCAAAAAGGCTGGATTTTTTAAAGTTAGGGGTTTAACGAAATATTGTGGATTTCAATTAAAGGGTCTTGGGGGGCTTAAAATTTTTCCCTTTCCCCTAAATGTAAAAATCTAGGGTTTACTAAACGGCGTGAAAATTTAGGGGGGACGTTTTACCAATGTTTTTGGGTACCCCCAGGGGGCAGGTGAAAGGGTTTATACCCCCCCTAGGAGCTTTGCACAGGTTAAATTTCCCTTAATTTTTAAAAATTTCTCCTGGGGGGAAGATGACCAAAAAATTTTTCTCTTTTTAATCATCTTTGTAACGGCTTTTTAAAAATTTACCCCCTTGGAAATGCGAAAGACCCAAATTTTTCTGTTTTTTTAATTGTTTTTTCCCCTGGATTACCGGGTTTTTCCCCGGGTTAAAGTACTTTTTTGTTTTTTTAAATTTCGAGGGTGTTAATACTTTTTTTAAGGGTTTTTTGGCTTTTCGGGAAATTTAAAATTTTGGGAAGGTTTTCTGGGAAATTTTTTTCTTAAAAATGGGGTTCCCCTGCAGAATTTTTCCCGGGTTATTGGGTTTATTGATTGTCCCTTTCTCTAAAAATTGGGAGTGTGGGGTAGTGATAAAGCCCCTTGTTTTAATCTTTTGCACCTGTTTTTACTTATTTTTTTTTTTTTCCAGATTTCCCTTTTTTGCGGTCCCCATAGCGGGCCTATCTTTTCCCTCCTTTTGGGAAAGGCCGGAGGATAAGCCCCTTTTGGGTAAACTTTTCTTGCAGGACTCTCCCCTGTTCTTCCAAAAACTTTCGGGGGTTTTGGCAATTTTTCTTTTATTCTTCAAAAATGCCCGAAAGGGGAACATTTCCCTTAATCCACTTTTTCTGGGGGTTTGGGGGAAACCCCAAAAGCTAGGGAAATTTGGGTTCGGTCAGTTTGTTTAAAAGGGTAGGTTTTTCGACGCAATTTTTTCTTTGAAATGTATAAAATGAAAAGGTCTAAAAAAATTTTATCTTTTGGCGGTGGTAATTAGCGGTTTAAAGTGATGTTCCAATTTTTTCCTTTTTAAAAAAACTAAAAAACCCTGAAATACCTTTTGCGATCATCAAAAAATTTTATCAGAGATTGTAAAATAAATCTTTTTATTTTAAAATATTTGATCTTTAAAGGGGTTTGGGGGGGGTTCCTTTCCAATTTTGTGTTCCCCCCCAAAGGGCCCCCATGAACGGGTTTGGGCCCAGCGTTTGGGGCTACTCTGGTCCCCAAATTCCCATTGCCAACTTTGCTGAGGGAAATTGGGTGCCATTTTTACTCAAAGAAGTTGTTTGTCAAAATATATCAAGACCCCCCAATAGGAAGTTTTGAAATCCCGAGGAA
>JAODAL010079967.1:0-12395 GCA_025379985.1 Phyllomedusa bahiana | reverse complement strand
TAGGCATAGTTCTCCCCCAAGATTGGGGCCCCCTGTGGGCATGTCCCCCCCCAACATTGGGGGCCCCTGTAGAAATTTTTTCCCCCCCCAACAAGCATTGGGGCCCCCCTGAAGCTTTGGTCCCCCCCCCCCCCGACATTGGGGCCCTGTAGGCATAGTTCCCCCCCAAGCATTGGGGCCCCCTTTTGGCATAGTTTTTTCTCCCCCCCCAAGCATTAGGGCCCCCTGTAGGCATAGTTTTTTCTCCCCCCCAGCATTAGGGCCCTGTAGGCAATAGTTCCCCCCCCAAGCATTAGGGCCCCCTGAGGCATGTCTCCCCCCCAAAGCATTAGGGCCCCCAGTAGTCATAGTTCCCCACCCCCCAAGCATTTGGGCCCCCTGTAGGCATAGTTCCCCCCCCCCCAAGCATTAGGGCCCCCTTTTCCCCCTAGTTTTTCCCCCCCAAGATTGGGCCCCTGTGGATAGTTCTCCCCCCCCCCAAGCATTAGGGCCCCCTGTTAGCATAGTTCTCCCCTCCCAAGCATTAGGGCCCCCTTTTGGCATAGTTCTCCCCCCCCCCAAGCATTAGGGCCCCCTGTAGGCATAGTTCTCCCCCCCAAGCTTGGGCCCTGTAGGCATATTTTCCCCCTCCCCCCCTCTTAGGGCCCCCTAGGCATGGGTCTCCCCCCCAGCATTAGGGCCCCGTAGGCATGGGTTCTCCCCCCCCAAGCTTTTAGGGCCCCTGTAGGCCATAGTTCCCCCCCCCCAAGCATTGGGCCCCTGTAGGCATAGTTTCCCCCCCAAGCATTGGGGGCCCCTTGTAGGCATAGTTCCCCCCCCCAAGCATTGGGGGCCCCTTGGGCATTTTTCCCCCCCCCCTCGCAAGCATTAGGGCCGCTGAGGCATTGTCCCCCCCCCAAGCATTGGGCCCCCGCTGTGGCATAGTTCCCCCCCCCAAGCATTAGGGCCCCCTGTAGGCATAGTTCTCCCCCCAAGCATTAGGGCCCCTGTAGGCATAGTTCTCCCCCCCAAGCATTAGGGCCCCTTTTGGATAGTTCTCCCCCCCAAGCATTAGGGTCCCCTGTAGGCATAGTTCTCCCTCCCCTCCCGTCTTTAGGGCCCCCCGTGGCTGGTTACCGGGCCTTGCGCTCCTCCGGCGTCTCCGTCGCCTCCCGGCCCCAAGCGGGCGGCTTTAGGCTTGGGTCCTATGACAGGAAGCTCGGCAGGCGGCGCGATGACGTCACCTCCGCCCGCCGCCTGCCAAACTATGACGGAGGGGCAGGGAGCGCACAGCTCTCCCTGCTCCGCCGTTCATCTTAATTGTATACGCGTCGCACGGACGTGCATACAATTAAGAGATCGACTCTGTGAAGCAAGGGGGCGGAGCCTATCAGCGGCGGTGGGCCCCCCAAGCTTCACAGACCGGCCGGGCCCGGTAGAGCAGTACCGGTTGTACTGCCCTATCGGCGGCCCTGGCCGGGCCCCGCAGCTCTGCACCCGCCGCAATTGGGTTAAAACTGTTTAAGGGGTCACTGGGGGGGCGGGGCGGGGCCCAGGGGGGCCGGGCATTTACTGGGGGGTTAGCAGGACTGCCCCCGGGACGCGGGGCTACCTTATAGCGACCGGCGAAACCCGGGGTTAAACAGTTCTTGGTCCCCCGCTAACCCGGTAAATTTCGCCCTTGGGTTCTCTACCCTTGATTTCTTTAGAGTCAATACTGCGTTCCTGTCTTGTTCTTTTTAGCCTCTTTCAATGCAGCCCATGATTTTATTTGCTTTAGTGGCAGCTGCCTGGCATTGGTCACTGGATTTAAGACTTCAGTCTACCAACATCCCCAAGACTATTTATTACATAGTTGTACTTTTTGTTACCTCAGCCTAAGTGCTTGACCTTACATTTTTCTACATTAAACTTCGAGTGAGTAGGCTAGGACAGATGGCTTGTGGACGGTACACACATGTGGATGGCATCTGTAGCCAACACACCGCAGTGGAGGGTATGTGTGACTGGCATACTGTAATGGGGGACATTTGTTGTAGGAGGCATCTGAAGTTGGAATATTGAGGTTTGTGGCTGCCACAGTGGTATAGGGGTCAGCTCAAATGACAGTTTAGGCTAAATCCCCACTGCATCGGACAGAAAACGGATGAAAGTCAATAATATTTTTGTCTGATACAAGACCATGGTTTCTGTCACGTTTTGTGCAAAACCCGCGGTTGGTTCTCATTTTGTTGCCATCAGCCCATACAATTGACTGCATAGGAAGACGGCGAAAAAACTCAAAGCGCCGGCGTATTATACAAAATGTTGTATAATATGCCGGCTCCAAAAGACGAGTGGAGAAAAAGCAACTTGTGGAGATTACAGGTCGTTTTTTCTATTATTCTCTATGGGCTGCCTGAACAATCGTATTTTCAGCAGTTTTAGAATCCTAAAACTGCCGATAATACGATTCTATTTCATTGCAGTGGAGAAATAGCCCTATTGAGAACATTTGGGTCTGTATTGTTAAATAAAACTTTTCTTAATGTCCCTGCCATTCAAGTGAATTTGTTCCTTTGGTTCACCCCCTCTATTCTTCCCTTATAGGCTTCCATAGACAAAAGGAAGTAGGAAAAAATGTAACACGTCTCTTCTATACATGCATATGCTATATATCAGTATTGACAAACAAGTTTTCATTTCATTTTGCAGAGGAAAGTTAAAGATTTGGGAAGAACTGTAACAGAATCTTTCGACCAAGTGCTCTCAGAGGTAAAACTTGAGGTAACAAAATAGTTTATATTGTAATGTAAAACTTACATTAAAGAGGTTTTGCCACAATGTAATGTTGACTTGGGATCCTCCAAAATGGATATTTAATCACTTTTCTAAATATATGTGATTACAAAAAGTGAAGCCTCTGAGAGCTACAGTTTTCTTTACAAGCCCTTAGTTATTTAAAAGTTTACATTAGACACGACCAGCAGCTGACAGGAGCTGACCTGGCCCCGCTTGCTTGTCTGCACTTCTTATCTGATGACAGGGAACATGGATGAGCTTCCAAGGGACTGTGGAGAAAGTGCAGTGTATGAGGCTTTAAGCTGTATAGACAATCCACGCCCAAAACCACGTCCAGAAACGCATCAAAAACCTCTTCTGAAGAAGTGTGTTTCATGCAAGGTTTTGATGCTGTTTTGGGCGCTGAAAAATCAGCATCCATCTACGCTTCCAAATAGGCCGTGTGAACATACCCTAAGCGTCCAGGTAGTCAACATATAACTCTGCATAAAAATGTTCATGCAGATATCGCAGCTGTACAGTATGGGCTTGTCCATCTGAAACCATCTGAAAACCGACAAGCAACCATCTCCAAAGACTTCAACAGAAAATCCATGCAGCAGTGCCCACTCCACAAATTTTCCGCTGGATGGTTTTTAACACCACCAGTGTTCTTAAAAACTTAGAACATGTTCATTCTTCCGCCTGGTCTCCGGGCAGAACATGTTGGTGCGAAGGGGGAGGACTGGTATCCGCAAACCACAGACAAAAGCCGCCCCCCTGCGTGCCAAAAAAAGACCAATTACTGGTCGGGATTTCCCGACTGGTATTTGGTCTGTGCCGTGGGAACGCACCCTAATTGTGCAGCTGCACAGGTGGAGAGCTGGTTATGAACAATAGTTGGCTCTCCACTGAAAAGGCAGGGATGGTTTATGACTGTCCATGTCTTCTCAATTGCTATATATTAAGCACTCAATGACTTCCTATTCCCAGGGCCAGTGGTCACGTGACTACCGGGGCTCCATAGCCACAAGAGCCACTGATCAGCTCTACAGTGCATTCTGGGGATATATTTTGCCTGAATTTCATCTGTAACTGGGCATTATATACCAGCATGAAACTTTGAGGTTCTTTGTTCACATGTTTTGATCAAAACTGTTTAAGCCACCCCCGACTTTCAACGGGACCTCAATGCAGGTGGTCCTACTCTATTATTACCTCTCATTTGAGTCCAATTCAGACTTCAGACTTCATTATATACCACCCCACAGGGGAAATCAGTAAAATACAAAGATACAATAATATAACACATACACAAAAAGTTATATTTTATTAAAATTAGTAGTAACAGCAACACACCGCAACTTAAAATGCATATATATCAACGTCTGTGATGGAGAAGTGACACAATTATAAAAGTGATTTTAGTGCCACTTTTGCTGTAAAAAATAAAAAAAATAACAGAGTTGGGAGCAGAAGAAAGAAGTGAGCAGAAAATTGACCTCAGGTGTGAAAATGCCCCAATATACATTTTACAATAGTGGAAACAGCCAATTTCGGCAGGAACAGCTGTTGAATTTGTATTGGGGCCTTCTGACTCTTTACCTGACAGATGATGTCATTGGAGAACAGGCTCAAGTACGTTGAATTTCAATACCAGATTCTTTTGTTTTCTGTAAAGATAAACTGACGTCCGAGGAACCTCGCCTTAGCCTTCTCTACTCTACCTTACAGATGCATGTGTATGGGGGATTCGAGAAGAATAGCACTTGTTAAGCCAACAGCTCTTGAAGGAGTATTAGCATCTTAACCATCGGTTATCTGATGCATCTAAATATAATTTGCCTATATGACAATTTAAAGGGGTTTTGCCACAATGTCATTTCATACCTCCTGCATCCAGCTCTTCAGCTCTGTGTGCTCAGAAGGGGGCGTGTGTATTTTATTTAAATTGCATATCATGTGACCCAGCAGGATGACATCACCAGGCCTTTCCTCTCTCTAGTCAAAGAAAGGTCTGTTTATGTAAAGAGCTTAGAGTAGTTACAATGTAGCTCAGAGGTAAAGTTTTTGCCTCCAGGCACAAGTGTCCTCGATTCAAATACCTGCAGGAACCAAACCTGTGAATTTTTTTTCTCTTTATCAATGCACAGACCTGATTGAGGTTTCTTTTTTTAATTTATTTGCACTGTGACTAATTACTAAGGAGCACATAGGACGGGAGTAGAATGACAGCACCTGGGTTTGAACACTCAGTAGCTGCCTGAGAAGAGTGGTGATGTCTGAGCATGTGCGACCAGGACTGAGAAGCTCTCAGCCCTGGTCGTATCCCCTGGAGACGAGCTGTAAATAAAGGATCACTAAAGGAGCAGCTAAAACAAAAACGGTCCAGAATTTTTAATAATGATGAATGGTGAAAATGTTTATTATTTAATTTACAAACTTCCCACATCAATTTTACTTCATGGCAAAACCCCTTTAAGCCTGTTAGTAATCTACAAAAATTTTAACTATATGAACACAGCAGGTCCAACTAACCTGTGAGTTATGCTACTCATAACTGTTCCAATCTGAATAAGTTCCATTTCTTTTATTAGGTCAATGGAAATTCAAGTCTAACAGCAAACAGTACATCTATGGATATCTTCCACAGGAAACAGCAGAGTGTCAGCAGTAACAAAGTGTGAACAAAAAAATTGCCATTTTAGCAGAAAACAAATAAAAAATGAAAGAAAACCTTGTTTTGTTGAAGTTGATCGTTTATCAAGGAAAATTTGCACGTTGAACAGATTTTATGTTACTTTTTTTTTTTTATGAATTTTTTTTAGCCATTCACAAGGAATAGAAATTGTGTCATATTGATTGTTCAATTTTCAACCCAGGGGTAGGGTAGAGATGTCCCCCAAAAGAATAGCGAGTAACTTTGTGGGTGGCTGCTGCCCAAATGGAAAGTATTGTTTGTCCAATATGTTAAATAAACTGTCACGTTCTAAGGGAAATTAGAACGGCGGGTATGCATCCTCTGTGCCCTCGAGGTAGAGGTGTAGAGGTAGCCAATGGGGGGAAATACGTGCTTTTACGTATAAAAAATTACTAAATACGCATACAGGAAAGCTTACTTTACCGGCCAGTATAAGCATAAAAGGCTTTTTTAGCACAAGCTACAGCGTAAAAATTTCCAGGTAAGCTTTCCGCAATCGCACCAGGATCAATCTATGGTGGACAACAGCAACTTAAGGAGCAGGGAGGAAGTTCTTTTTACAGGAAAATTTTGGGGACCTGTCCCCCTAATTGTGGGGAACGCGCGCTGGGATAGGTGAAACCCCAAGGAGCTGAAAAGCAGCAGGACTTTTATTTCCAGCGGCATCCCGCCGACATCGAGCACAGAAAGGGGGCCGGGGCAGGTGAGTATCTGATAGCGGGGGCCGCAGCAGAGGCACAGGCACAACCGCGGTCCATGACATGGGCTGCGGAATGCACCGTGACATAGAGGTCAACACCTACATAGAGGTCAGTTCAGAACCGGCCTTGAGGGTGTGCGGGACGTGTGCGTTTGTTCGTTACCTGTGCGGTACAAGATGACAAAATACCGGCCGGATTCTTTAATCAGAATTCGGACGGTATTTGCTTACTGCCGTGTGGATGCACCCTTACCCTCACCCCAAAAGAAGCACTAAAGTTTTAGCCCAATTTCTAGGGGGGAAAAAGGGTTTTTTCTTCACAGCCCCGGGAAAATATTTTAATATTTATAATTATTTTTTAAAAAATATTTTATACATATATTTATTTAAAATATACATTATATATATATAAAAATATAAATAATATATATATATATATATATATAATATATATATTATATATATATATATATATATATAACACACAACGTGTGGTAAATAAAAAAAGACCCTACACAAACAAAATAACCTAAAAAAACACAACAATGTTAAAAAGCCCCTTGGACCCATCCTGCGCTGCCAACACCCACCACTCTAACCTCCCTTCATCTCAAAAATCCGGACCTTGGTCTCTCTCGCCTGATCCGCTATCTCTCCTAACTCTCTTCTCGATCCTCTACAAACGGTTTCCGCACCCTACATCCACAGAAATGCTCTTTTTTAATTTTTCAAATGATCCCCTGCAGCAAAAAATCTCGGGTAACTTTTCTTGGGGTTGCTTCTTCTGGATCTCTCTTCAGCTTTTTGACACTGTTGACCCCTTCTTTCCTCAGCATGCTCAGCGCCATTGGCCCCCCAGGACAAACGCCCCTTTTGGTTCTAAATCTTACCTCTCTGACTGCTCCTTCAGTGTCCCCATTTTCAGGTTTTTTCCTCCTCTCCTTTATCTTGCTGTCGGGGTTTTCCCCAGGGTTCCCTTCTTGGTCATCTCCCCTTTTCAATCTATATAGCCCCCCCTTGGGGCAAAAACCCTCAGGAGATTTGGCTTCCGTACCAAACTCTATGCTGATGAACCCCTTTTTTTCACCCCCTTCCCGTGAAAATCAATCCCGCCCTGGGTTACAAAAACCCCGGGACTGTTGGGCTGTCTCTGACTTCATGGGCCTCCCCGTATTCTTAAAAATAAACCTTACTAAAATGAACTCTAGTCATCCCCCCATTTACTAAAAAGACCCTTTCTCTGGGCCCTTTCTGTATCAGTGTTTGGTTCCACCAAACTCCCAGGCGCGGACCCCCTATTTTGGGGGGTTATAGATTTCCCATTTGGGCTCACCCCCCCTTTTCCAATCCCTTGCCCGTCCCGTCACCTGCACCTCAAGAAAAAATTTTCCAGAATTTGTCCTTTTCTCAATCTGGAAAAAAAACTCAAACTTTTCATTGTGGGCTTTATTCATTTCGGGCTTGACTAATGCAAAATCCTTGCTTATCGGTCTCCCTTTTGCAAACTCTCCCCCTCCAATCTGTCCTGAAAGCTGCCCGCCAGGCTTGTCTTTTTTTCCAGACGCTATACTGATGGGCCCCTACCCTGGGGTCATTCACTGATGGTTGCCTATCCAGTTTTAGAAAAACAACATAAACTCATCACTTTTACCCATAAAGATTCCTTTTTTTACAGCGCTGTCCTCCCCACATTCCTCCCTCAACTCTGTTTTACCCCACCCGACCCCCCTCTCTCCCCTCTGCTGCGGGTAAACAAGGGTTTCATTCCTCAAAACATTTCCCAACCTCCCCTTTTCCCTTTCCAAAAATTCACCGTGCAGCACCGTTTTCTGGAACATGCTTTCTGCGGGCGACAGGGAAACTCCCAAACCCCCCCTAGCTTTTTAAAAGGGCCTGAGAATACATCTTGTCCTCTGGCCTACCCGGAAACCCCAATGGGGTAACATCCCCACTCCCTAGTGCACTCATTCATTTTCGGCACTTAATGTATATAGATGTCTGTTTGGGTGGCAGGGGTTTATTCCCCCCCCCCCGAATTCTACTTTAAAAACCCATTTTTATGTCACATCGCTGGACCATTGTAAACTGCCTTTTACCCTTCGTCTCACCCATAAAACCTAAAGATTGTAAGCTCTTGCGGAGGGCCCTTTCCCTTGTGTTCATCTGTAAGTAGTTTTCATTGTGAAATGTATGTTTTTTTGTTGTACCTACCCCCTCCAAATTAAAAATGCTGGGGGAATTTTTTGGGCTATATAAAAAAAAGATTATAATTATTAGGGTTGTACATCTTGCCTGAGACTTGATGTCATTTAACCAAAGTTCAATAAATCAACACACCGTTGTACTATAACTTCACCGAAAGCTTGTGACCAAACTAGGGGCCCCAAACCCTTTTTGAATTCAAAAATTTTCCTGTTTTAGTCCCAAAAAAAAATTATTTCAAAATTCAAACATTCATCCTATGTTGCTCTTTGAACTTATAATAGTCCATATCTTGGTAGCACATTTAACAGTGAAAAAATCTATTAAACAAATTTGCAGTTTATAGACTATAAACCGCGGTAGTGGCTAACATCTATAGGAATACTGAAAATGTGTTTTATAAATGTAGATATTAGTATGTATCACGTGATAACCAATTGCTTAAATAGACTGTAAGCTGCAATCACAGGTGTACTTGACAAAGGGGGCGTTTTTCCCCCAAAAATTGTGCAAACTTTACTAAATATTCGAGGGGGGCACAGTTTTAGTTCTGCTCTTTTAACCCCCTTACCCCCGGAGCCATTTTTGGGGCCTCTTGACAAAAACCCCTTTTTTTTAAATCTGCTGTATCACTTTAAAAAAACTTTTTGACATTTAACCTATCCATGTATTCAGAGATTTTTTTTCTCGTGAACTTGTGCTTTAAGATAGTAAAAAATTTTGTTTCAAAAAGTCCTTTTTTATTTGTGAAAAAATATAAAGTAGTAAAAAATTAGAAAAATTTACCAAATTTCTGGTGTAAAAGATAGTTATTCCACTCAAATGCTTAAAAACTAGCATTACCTTTGTTAGAGGTTGGCATTTTTTTTTTAAAAATGTCTTTTTTTTTTTTTTGGGATTTTGGGGGGGGGTTAAAAATTTTTTGGTAGTAATTTTCCATTTCAAATAAATTTGCAATAACTTTTTTCTTTAGGGACCAGTCTAGTTCTATCTAATTTTGTTGGCCTGTAGTTAGATCCCCCCATAAATGACTCATCTAAGAAAAAAAACCCAAAAGTATTAAAAAACGATGTAGAAAGTTTATTACCCCATTAGGTGTTTCAAGAATTAAAGCAAAAGGGAAAGTGAAATTTAAAATTTTCCTTTTTTTTGCAGATTTTAAATTTTTCAGCCATTTTCCAAAAAATCGGTAGATGTGATGAGGAAATTTCAATTTAAATTATTGTTTCCCTTTTGATTCTGTGTTTTCACAGATACCCATATGGGGCCCTGTGCGTTTTTGGGCTAAACCCAAAAACCCCGAATAGGAAGAGCACTACCGGATCGGGGGTCTATTTTCATTAAAATTTTATTTAGGCGCCTTTTCGGTTTGGGACCCCTAAGGTGCTAAACTTACAAAACACCTCAAAAAAGACCCCATATTAAAACGACCCCTTTTTAAGGAATAACCCAGGGGTTCAGGGAGTATATTGACCCCCCACGGTTTTTCCCAAAAAAACGTTGGCTGGGAAAATAAAAAAAATTTTTTTTTTACAACAATCTGCAATTTTAGTTTAAAATGTTGAATTTTTTCAAGGAACCCTGTAAAAAAAAGAATCCCAATTTTTGTCAAGCAATTTTTTCCCGGGGTTTTTGGCAATACCTTAAGGGGTGTAAAAATGCTTTTGGGTGCATGGCAGTGGGTACAAGGGGGGGGGAGGTTTTGGTTTTTGGAACCAGTTTTCGGTGGGGTATGTCGCATTTGCAAACCCCCCCAAAGTACCAGAACAGGTGAAACCTTCCAGAAGTCCCCATTTTGGATTAAACCCCCCTCGGGATTCATCTGGGGGTTTTTACTGTGCTTTTGGGTGTCAGGTGGTCCATAGTTTTTTTTAGATTGGGCTTAAAAATGGGGGGAAAAAACGCAGTTCCCCTTGTTTTTGGGCTTCTTTTACAGTGTTCGCCGTAGGGGGAAAATTGACAAAAAAAACTTTACTGTGGGGTCGGTTTACAATTGAAAATGACAAAATTTTTATATAGTTTTTTTGTTTTATTAATTTTACACAATGAAATGGGTCTATAAGAATTGCTTTTTTTTTGTTTCCATTTGACACCCATAATTTTTTTTTTTCTGGTACGGAGCTGATTAGGGGTTTTTTTTTTGGGGATGGTTTTTCGTTTTTATTAGTACCATTTTTTGGTGCATGACGCTTTGATCACTTTTTATTAAAGGGTTTTTTTGGGATTTTGAAAAAAAATACGCATTCCCCGGTAGTGTTTTTTATTTTTATTTTTTTCAGCGGGGCACCTGCGGTATAAATTACATGCTAGTTTTTATCACAGGGCGATATGATTACAAGATACCCAAATTTTTATTTTTTTTTATAGGTTTTACTGCTTTGCACAAAAAAAAACCTTTATTTAAAAAAAAACATTTTTTCCGCATAGTCTGAGAGCCATAACTTTTTTATTTTTCGGGTACAGAGCTGTGTTGGGTCTTGTTTTTGCGGGATGAGTTGACGTTTTTTGGTATAAATTTTTTTGGGGACAAAAATTTTTGTCAGTTTTGAATCCCTTTTTTGGAAGGAAGGGTGAAAAATACTGAATCCTGTAGTGTTTTTTATTTTTATTTTTTAACAGGCTCATTTCGTTAGATTTACTCTTGGGGCGATACGATTACGGCGATTTCCCCAATTTATATTTTTTTTTTTTGAAGCCAAAAAAAAAAAAAGTGTTTTATTGTGTAAAAAAAAAATTTATGCTCGCTATTTTGAGAGCCATAAAATTTTTTATTTTTCCGTTACGTGCTGTGTAAGGACATTTTTTTTTTTCAGGTGAACGGCGTTTTAATTTGGGAAAAAATTTTGGGTTTTTATGAGTTTTTGTCGCTTTCGATTCCCTTGTTGTGCTGCGGGGGAACAAAAAAACGAATTTTGTGACTTTTTTATTTTTTATGGGGTCACCGGCGGGTTAATTAATGGACTTTTCTAGGGGAGGTCGACGCATGGTCAATACCAAATTGGGCGATTTGGGGTCTCTAAAGGGGAAAAAGGGGGGTATAGGTTTTTTTTTTATTTTTTGTGTTTGTGTTTTTTTTTTCATTTTAAATTTTTTTTTTCTTTTTTACACTTTTTTTATTTTTTTTCAACAGCAATCATCGATTCTGTTAGAAGGCGGCCAGTACACGTTTCTATGTGTACTGGTCCCATGCAAATGCCTGTCCCTGCCCCCAAAGCGCCGTTCATTCCCGGGGCCATCAGACAAAGATCGGGGCACTAATGCGGCAGCCGCAGGAGCGGCGGGGGCTACTCCTCCTGCCCGTGGCTTCATTTCCAGCCAGACAGGCTGCGGTATTTAAGCGGTAATCACCCCGGCCGGAGTCACTCCAGCCGCGGGTGATACGGGTTGCGGCGCGCTGGTCCCTGTGCGATCGTGTGCGGGGAAGCCCGCAGATAAACCCGGACGTATGCATTCGTCCTATGCGGGGGAAGGGGTTAAACCACCAATTGCGAAAATTTTGTTACCTGAAAATAGGAATCTGTTTTCCCACTTGAACTTTGCCTGAGATTCGTGAGAACTGCTAAACCGCAAGTTTGTTTCATAGATTTTTTCACTGTTAAATGTGCTATGTGCTACCAAGATATGGACTATTATAAGTTCAAGGAGCAACAAAGAGAGTGTATATGTTTGAAAGTTGAAAGTTTAGTGACCTATATACTAGCTGCACATTGGAATTTAACCAAAGTGGCCATGTAGCATCTACATCCAGAGCCTCATTACAACACTGGTCGCACAAAGCCAAGTCAGGCAAGTGGCATTGACTTGTGACTTACAAAAGCAAAATCTTATATGGCAAAGTCTTATATGACCTGTGACCAAAAACCCAGCAGGTTGTCACCAATCATGTTATGAATGCCCTAATGCTCAATGTGAACTCATCATAGTTGAGTATAAGTTGCAGAGCTCCGGTCTGTGGACTATTAAATGAAAAACCTCAGAAAAATTCCCAGAAATGAGCCCGAAAATGGGGGCTAAGGGGCAGGGACTCCGCCTTTTGTAAGTAGCTGCACTTCT
>JAODAL010079966.1:0-12396 GCA_025379985.1 Phyllomedusa bahiana | reverse complement strand
CATAAAGGCCCAAGGGGGAAAAAAATAGAGACCCCCGCCCCAGTTTTTTCCCCTGGCGACAAGGTGTGGCTTTCAGCCAGATATATCCGGATCAAGATCCCCTCTTACAAACTGGGCCCCCCATACGTAGGACCATTAGAAGTACTCAGTCGCATCAACCCGGCTGCCTATAAACTCCGGCTCCCACCCACAATGCGTATTCCCAACTCCTTCCATGTCTCCTTGTTGAAACCTGTGGTCCTGAATCGCTTTTCCCAGAGGATTGCTCCTCCGTCTTCCGAAGCGGGGTCCACCAACATCTTTGCTGTAAAAGAAATCCTGGATATGAAGACCATCAGAGGAGAGTGGCATTTCCTTATCGACTGGAAGGAGTTTGGACCTGAAGAAAGATCATGGGAGCCGGAGGACAACATCCTGGACCGTGTGTTGGTGCAGCAGTTCCTCCAGGCCAGGACGAAGGGGAGGGCTAAGGGGGGGGTACTGTTGCGAATGGCGCCGCAGCCCTGTCAGTGTCCCCGCTACTAGGACGAGTGCCGCCGCTGCCCGGGTGTCGGGCGACGGGCGCACTCGTTCCCTGTGCGCCGGTACTCACCCGGCCGTGCTCAAGTCTTTCAGCAGCCTCCTGCTGCCCGGCGCGCGCGTCCCCGTGCTTTAGGGAGCGCGCGCGCCAGCTCTGTGAAATTTAAAGGGCCAGCGCGCCGGTAATTGGCTAATTGCCGGGTGCTGCCTCTATATTACCTGGGCACTTCCGCCCACTCCCTGACGGATCTTTAGTGCCTTTGCCTATAGAGAAAGCGTTCCCTGTCGTCTTGTTCTGATCTTCCGTGTACCGTACCGTTTGCCTCCGTTTCCTGACCACAAACCTCTGCCGCCTGCCCAGACCTTCCTGCCTGTCCATGACCACGAACCATTGCTGCCTATCCTGACCTTCTGCCTGTCCCCGACTACGAGCCTGCCTTACGATTCTGCTCTACGCTGCACCTCGGCTGCCCCCGCAAGAAAGTCACGTCAGGGGTAGCGACCTGGTAGACTCCCGCCACAGCAAGTCCATCCCGCTTTGCGGCGGGCTCTGGTGAAAACCGGGGGCTACTTAGACCCCGCTCCCTGGCGTGGCTTACACCATCGCTTGCGGTGGTCCAGTGGATCCACTTCTTTGTCTGGAACCGTTACATGTATTCTTCTTTATTGGGTGTATGGTGCATGTTTTTATTGTATTTTTGATTTTTTTATGATTTATAAAAAAAAAAATTATATATTTTTAACCAAGATTTTTTCCGTTGTTTAGTTTTGGTAACGCGAACTAAGCAATAGATTTCAAGAAACAGTAATGTGACATTTCAGGACAAGACAGGTTCTTCTTGTATACTCTGTAACCAGACTGCTAGATTCCACTGAGCTTTATTTATATCAGAAGTAGCTAATGAGCTCCAGGTGCACAGCCAGGTCAGCTGGCGTTTACAAGGCAGAGACTAAATACCGGTTATGGAAATCCCGACCAGTATTTAGTCTTTTTTGGCACGTAGGGGGACGGCTTTTGTCCGCGGTTTGCGGATTCAAGCCTTTCCCCTTTGCACCCATATGTTCATGTTCCGCCCGAAAACCGGGCAGAAGAATTAACTTGTTCTGAGTTTTTCGGGCCGCCGCCGGTGTGAAAAACCGTCCGGTGGAAAATCCGTGCAGTGGGGACTGCTGCACGGATATTCTATTTAACTTAATGTAAAAGGGTGACATTCGGTTTACAGACCGCTTTCAAATCCGAAAACCGTCTGTAAATCCGACTGCAAAACCTGTGACATGCCCTAAGGATCCTGAGCAGTTGCCATGCAGCCTATCCAATCAAAGACAGACAACAGAAGACAGATATAACATAGAAACTCCTGCTGATCTAATATGCTGGAGAAGACAAAGAGGCACAAGAGAGTTCCTGCTATTTGTAACATCAGTAAGAGGTATGGAGAACAACAAGAAATGACTGTCCTAGGCTGTGTTTCCAACAAGTTGTGGGATAGTTCAGACACAGTGGAATCATGCAGCATGCCCAATGCCACTTCAGAACCAGTTTCAAGAGCACAAATGGGCTCACCCCTTAAAGATCTCCATTAACCCTCTTTTTGTGCCCTATACAGGGGTTTTGTTAGGGCCATCAGTACAGTTGGAGGCCCCAGTGTTTTTTTTTACATTGCCTGTCTCTATTCTTGACGTGGTCGAGATGTGCTACCACAGGGCAGCTGTGGGGACATTACGTTCCTCACAGTAGTATTTCAATACCTTTCAATATTACTGTATCTCTGTTTCCTCTTAATAGGTGCACAAGAAATATTTTATGGGGCAACAGAATAAGGGCTACCCTTTTCTACATTGTTTTATGCTCTCAATTCCTGAGATCAGTTTCACGGCAGGGGCTGAGTAGCATTCGAGGTAGAAGAGTAGCTGAGGACTATCCATTCCTACAAAAGCATTTTTGGAAAGTCCCCAATGGCCTCCTCATGGGCCACACTCCAGTGCCTATACTCACTATAAATATTCTGACTTTTCACAAACCTAGACAAAATTCAGTGTAAAAATGAGCAGTCAGCAGTGGGACCAAGGCCAGTAGTATTAATATTTGAAGAATGTACATACTTCTACAAATATGTTTATCTCTTTTACTGACCTGGTATCATTTTTCAGTATGAACTGCGTTCAATTTCCCATGACTGAAGCAATGTGTGTTTGCATGTGGATTATTAATTTGTTTGTCTTGGCACTGACCTGGTGATCACAATCTGGACAGTCTTATTGTGGAGTCTGGAAATTCAAAGAGGGAAAAAAGAAGAATCTGCATAGACATGGGGGCAGCCATTAAAGCCCCTAACTCAGCGGTGTCAAAGTCACTTTCATCGTGGCCCACAACACCATTGTAATTGCCCTCAAAGTGCCATTGGAGGATGTCTAGGTGCCTTGGTAGGACGGTCAGAGCCTGTGCCACAGCCTTTGTGCTGCACACTAGCTGTGTCTCAGCTCATAGGAGCCACATAAGAGAGCCAGGTGGGCTCGATTCGGCCCTCAGAACTTGAGTTTGACACCCAACTAGTTATGGTGTCTTCTACCGCAAACCTCAGCTAGATCTCCAATTCTTTGTGTAGATGGTCCAAGGTTTCTTCTCCACCAATTCCACCCATCTTTCTCTTCCAGGACCTACAAGCTATGCCACACCATGACACCACTGGGCACTTCATCACCCTTCCTTCCCCAGTAATGAGCTTTTTTTTTTAACTATAATTGCATTGAATTGGCCGCAGCGTCATTACTTCCATCTCAATCCGGTGTGATGACGTTGGTTGACACGGATGCCAAACTCATGTTAGAATGGAATGAAGCCACCTGCGGCCGTATGCAAGTAATATACAAACTCCGTATCAAAAATAAATGTGGGGACTTACCTATAGATGATGGAAAGCAAGACAGGTGATGGCAAGGGCATAGATGGAGATGAAATGATAAATGACTTGAAGCCAAAAGCAAACCCCAAAGCAAAAACCTGCCAAAATTGACTAGGTTTCCTATTTTTGGGTCCTAATACTGCCCCTAACACCAGTTTAAATTTATTCCAACCTGAGGTTTTCCCCCCAATTTTTTTCCTAAGTTTTAGGGAAAAAGGGGCATACAGGGCTCTTACTAACTAGGAGCAGAAAACTATTCAAAAAAGACACCGGGGATAAATACATATTTAAAACCAAAAAGGGCGGGAATCACAAGACTAAAATCTAAGTTTAAAACATTTTACTCTGCGTCAGCAACCAAGTGAAAAAACCTTTATAGGGGGCCCTGGCAAAAAAACCATTCCCATTTATTGGCCTCACTTTGTGCCCCCGGGGTTTAGAAAGGTCATGTTCTTCCTCAGCTATTCTGACCTTAAGAATAACTCCCAAAAAAATCCCAAAAGAAAACTCAAGAAAGAAAAAATAAAAAAACCGAATTGGGAAAGAAAAAAAACAAAAAGGGGGAAAAAAGACTTTAAGGTCCTACAAAATTTTAGTAGCAAAAAAACAAACCCAAAAAGGACCAACGGGTAAATACAAAACATCCAAAAAAACAAAATTTGAAGGGGAAAACAAGACTCAAAGAACCCGCTTAAAAATTTTCTCTGCATCGGCAAAAAAGTGAAACTGGGGCTTTTTTAGTGGCTGGAAAAAAAAAACCATTCCCATTTATTGACCCCCCCCAAAATTTTCCCGCTTCCCTCAGCAATTTCTTTGTTGTCGTCTATGGTCACGCCTGTTTTGATTCCGAATTGCTTTGTTCTTTATCACGGTCACCTGATTCCAATGGTTCATCTGGTTTTGACTTCCTGTTTTTTCCTTGGTATGTTCTTCCCCCCTTCCGGGTAACTTTTTCTGGTTTGACTTCCACTCTAGTTCTGCAGGGTACTTGTGTGACTTAAATTTTGTCCCGGGGTGTTTTACCGGTGCGGCCCCGATGGACGTACCCCGAAACCCGCCGACCCTGACCCCAGGGTGTGGATCCTATGTCACCGCAGGAAAAGGTGGTAGCTGGAGGACCACGACAGGGAGTGGAGTCAAAGGGGCCCCCCTGGTTTCGCCAGAGCCTCCCGAAAAGCGGGGGGGGGGATTGGGCCCTGCGGGCCCCCCAAGGTCATTTCCCCTGAAGGGGCTACCTGCGGGTGACAGCCGGGGTGCAAGCAAAAAATTTTCCAGGGGGGGTGGAAATAAAAAGAAAAAGGAACATGTACGCGGGGTTTCCCGGGGGGTTTTTAAATTTAACATAGCCCCCAACAGGATACGGCGGGAAAATGGACGGGTAACACTTCGGTACAGCCCAGGAAACAGGGGGAAGGGAGCACATCCCGGGGACAGGAACACGGCAGGAAAACAGGAGACACGGGACACAAGGGGACGGAGGGGCCGGGCTCAAAATGCCCAAAAAACTGGACCAGCATCTCGGGGTTTTAAGGCTCCAACACCCGCCCCCTTGAGTTGCTGGGGGGAGCTCAAGATGGGAAGCAGTGGAACGCAACAGCCCTGCAATAAAACGGGACCAGAGCAAAGGCGGGGAAATTTCCCTCTTAAAAGGAAAGGGTCAGGGGAAAAGAGGAAGTAGACAGAGCAAAAAACCTAAAAAAAAGACGGGGAACCCTTCCCTTGGCCGCGGGGCGCGCCCTAAGGCCTGTTCACAGGGGCTTATTTCAAAACGTATTTAAAAGGGAAATTTGGTTGTAAATCCGTTCTGAAATCAGTTAAAAATCAGTTGCAAATAAGTGCCACTAAGTTTTGGCACGATTTGAAAACTGTTTTCCCCGGCCGGATTAACCATCTACAATATTGTAGGTGGTAAATTTCCGGGCCCGGAAAAAATTTGACATGTCATTTTTTTTTTCCGCCCCGGATTGCCGTCGTCAACCCGGGGGCGGCAATCCGGGAAACGGTGTTTTGGTCTTTAAAGGTGAAGGGACGCGCCGTTTTTCAAATTAAAAATTAAATAGAAAATAGGCTGTGACTTATTTTGGGCGGGTTTGCCGACGGATTGACGCGTCAAAACCCTCGGAAAATCCCCGTCCGAAATAACCGGGGAGGGGGAAGAGGCCTAAGAGGAACAGAGCACCACAGAAAACCCCCCGGGAAAAAAACAGAACAGGACGGGCAGGTAAGCCAGGAAGGCACCGAATGGCCCAGGCCCCAAGGAGGGAACCGGGGGCGTTTTAAACCCTGACCCGTAAAACCCCCCCCCAAAAACCCCCCCTCCCCCCCCAAATCACAAAAAATGGCGTTTTACACAGGTCAGGGGGGCCCCCAATTTTAAAGGTGGAAACCCCAAAAAAAAGGTTTCGGGGGGAATATGCCAAATATAGGGGGAAAAAACCTAGTTTAAAGGAAAATGCGGGAGGAAACAAAGGGGCCTAGCCAAAAAAGGGGGGGGTACCCAGGGGGGACCGTAAGCCAAAAGGGGACTCGAAGGCTTAAAGGGTGAGACCCTTTAAACCCGGGGATCCAAAGGCTCAGGGCGAAGGACGTAAGCCCAAAGGGGGTCAAGGGGGGGTCAGGGGGGACCGTGGGGCCACCCAGGGGGCAGAAGGCTCAGGGCGAGGGCCGTAAAACCACGGGGATCGGGGGTCAGGGGGGAGGGCCCTTTTGCCAGGGGGGGCTTAGAAGGTCAGGGCGAGACCCTAAGCCCCCGGGGATCGGGAAAGGTCAGGGCGGGCCCTAAGCCACGGGGACTTTAGGAAGGCTCGGGCCGAGGGCCGTTTAAGCCACGGGGACCCCAGAGGGCTCAGGGCGGGGACGTAAGCCCCGGGGCTAGGGAAAGGGTAGGCGGGACCGGGAAAACCACGGGGGGTTTTCGAAGGTCCCGGGCCGAGGGAATAAGCCCCGGGGACTCAAAAAAGTCGGGCCCAAGGGGGTTTTTCCACGGGGGACTTAGATGGTCCCGGGCGAGTCCTGAGTTTGGGAAAGGGCAGAAAGCTTTAGGGGGGGACCCCCGGTAGGCAACAGGGGGGGCGCTCTGGGTGGACCATGAGCTAGGCCAAAAGGAAGCTCCCGGGCTGGAAACCAAAGAGCTAGGCCAAAACGAAAAGCTCTGGGCTTTGGGCCATGAGCTAGGCCAAAAGGAAACTTGACCCTTACATTAAAGGGGGTGGTTTTTCTGATCACCGAGGCAGGGGGGTTGTGGAGGACCCCCGCCAGGGGTTTTGGGTCTAAGGGGGGCCCCCGGGGCTTCGCCCGAGCCCACCGCAAAACGGGGTGGACTTTTGGCCCGCGGGACCCCCAAGGGGCCCCCTACCCCCCAAGTGGCTACCTGCGGTGACAGCCGGGGTGCAAGACAGGGCCCCGGGGTGGAAAACAAGAAAAACCCCCAACATTTTACAGCAGGATACGGAGGGTTTTTTAAAGTAACACAATTGCACCCCGGGTTTCCGGCAAAGGAAATGGAGGGTAACCATCAGGTACAGACCAGGAAACCCGGGAGGAACAAAGGGGAAACAAATAAGGGGCGGTAACACGGCAGGATCAGGAACACAGGACACAACCCGGGCGGACGGCCAGGAAACTCAGATTTAAACCCAAGGGCATTGGGGCCCGCATCCAGGGGGGTTTTTAAAAGGCTCCAAAGCAGCCTGGATGCTGGCAGGGCTAAGATGGGAAGAGCTGAGATGCAACAGACGCAATAAAATGCCCCGAGCAGGGCAGGAACTTCTTTATAGGAGGGGTCGAGGTAAAGAGGAAGTAGACAGGAAAACTAACCTATAAAAAACGGGAAAGTGAAGCGCGGCCCCTAAGAGGAAAAGAGCACACACAGGCCCCCCGGAAGCAAAGAACGGACAGGTAAGAACGGGAAAGGCAGACCGCCGACGTCCCAAGGCGGGGAAACCCGCGGGGGAAACCGTGACAGATGGGGGTGATGCCCTTTTGCCTAGAATTCGGGGAGTTAAAGGTAAAGGCGTTTTTCCCTTAAAGGGGTTTCTCTATGCTGTCTCGGTCAGGCAGCTTACATCAAGGGTTGGTAGGCTGTGGGTGGTTTATAGCATGATAAGCACATTGCTTTCTAACTAGCTCGTGTTACGAGTTAAAGTGAGGTGGTTTAAATCGTAGAACAAAGACAGAGCCCAAATGAGTGAAAAAAAAGTGCTTATCAAATGAAAACAGTTAATCTTGTTAAGATAAAGCTCGCTTTGTTTGATATGATAACAACACTCTTGTCTCGTTTTAGGAATGGGATATGGGGTAAAACCTAGGACATTGGGGCCACAGAGTAGATAAATTTTTATTCTGACAGGGAAATATCAAAAGGCAAGTATTTAGAAAAATTTTAATTTCCTTTCCCCTTATGTTGAAGCTAATCACTACAATGAAAAAACGCCTTTAAACGTAGCATCTTAGTTACGCTACTTAACCCTGATCACGAGAAAAGGTTTTTACTTTCCATGATGTTCACGTTGATTATTATGCGGGCATCCAATTACTGTAGTACATGGAGAGTGTCATGATATAGTTTACCTGTTGAGGGGAACCCAAGGGATCATCAGTTAGAAATTACTCTGAAAACCAACTAAAATGCTAAAAGGGAAGATCTTACAACCAACTGGTAAAGATACCTGTTACAACAAATTATCAGATACCACTAACTACTAGGGCCTAAACATACCATGTACCACCAGCTGCAAGGTACTGACCGCTCTACTAACTTCCAGGGTCTGAAACCTGAATGTACCACCGGCAAAAAGCTACCAGATGCTGACTGCACCACTAACTACCAGGGCCTTAATGCTAAATGTATCACTACTACCAGCTACCAGACACTGGTTATGTATACAGTGCCAAGCAAAATGGTAACAATGTTTTGAACTTTTGACTTTCAGGCTCCATATCTCACCATCCACTGCAGCTTTGAATGCGAGGCCACCATCATTTTATGGGACAATCTCTTGGCTATTTCAAATATAAATTTGACTTGAACTATTTGATTGCTTAGTTCTGCAGATTCTTGTCATGTAACTGCATTGTTACTGTTTTGCTCTGGTGGCAGAACAATCTTTTTCTTCTTGTTGCTACAAATTACAAGCTGTGCTCACTTTCCCATATAGCTCAGTGTGTTATTAGGCTGATTCCCAAGCAAAATTCACAGGTTCAAATCGAGGAGCAGCCATGAAGAAGATTTGCCAAGAAAAGAGAAGCATCTCTGGGCCAAGAAAATTGACAAACTGCATCATGTGAGGCCCTGACAGCTGGAAGGATATGGAATGTAGTCCGTCCATTCAGAAGCCAAGAGGTGACGTCCAGGGGAAATATCAGAGACAACAAGTCGGCTCATCACAAGGTCGATCAGTTCTGACGTAAGACCCCAAGCAGTGAGGCGGCTCGTAGGCTTCAGAAGAGTGAGATCACAGACGTTCATGCAAGCACCGGGCGTATTACACAGGTCTGGAATGACGGCCCAAAAAAGGGGAAGAAGCTGCGACTTTAAGAAGAGTTGGCTAAAGTTTGCAAAAAAATATGAAAAGTGGAAGATGAAATGAGATGAAAGTCAATAGACCGGGCTGTGATGGGGCAAATGGGTTTGGAAGAATCAAGGGGAAAGGGGGTGAACGGATCGAGAAATTGAAGGAACTATCAGGTTCGGTGAAGGAAGCCTGAGAATATGGGGAGGGGTCACAGCCAAAGATTTTGGATACTTGACCGGGATGGATGGTGACCTCAATGCTGAGCTCTATGTGAGTGTCCTACAAGATGAGTCACTTCGTATACCCGAGTACAATGGGTATGAAAAGGATGTCATAGTGTTCCAACAGGACAACGACCCGAAGGTTGGAGAAGGAAGGGGTCAATGACAATGAAGTAGAGTCGCTGTATTGGCCTCCACAATCCCCAGTCCCCAGACCTCAACCCAATGGGTAGAGTTGAAGAAAAAGCTGTATTCGTACCCAAGCGAGTCGTCCAGTCTGCACCAACATTGGGAATGTGTAGAAGAGACCTGGGATCAGATTTCGGCTGAGACATGCTTGAATCTGATGGAGAGCCCAGAAGGATTCAGGCAGTGCTGAAAACCAAAGGTGGATTTACAAAATACTAACAAAGTAATAAAACTTTAGATTTTTAGAAGCAAAATAGTAACAATGCAGTTACATGACAAGAATCTGCATAACTAAGCATACGCTAAATAGTTGCAAGTCAAATTGATGTATGAGATAGATAAGATGACTGTCTATAAAATGATGGGAGTCTCACATTCAAAGCTGTAGTGGATGGTGAGATATGGAGCCTGGAAGTCAAAGGGCCGGTTCACACGGCTTATTCAAGCCGTAATTGCGGGACGGATTCCGCCCGCAATTCCGGCTTGAATAAGGGGCGGTGCAGGGGTGGGGGCGCTGCCCGCCGGCCCCATAGACCTTCGTTATTCACGGCGCGTATCCCGCCGGGATAATGAACATGTCACTTTCTCCCTGCCCGGCGTATTCGCTGAGCGGGGAGGAGAGACGGAATCCATAGTTCTCTATGAGAACTGTGGATTACTGTAATGGCTGGGACGGATTCCAGCTGTATTGCAGCGCAGTACGCCGCACAATACGGCTGAAATACGGCCCTAAAAGATCAAACCATTGTTACCCTTTTTTGTGTGTGAGAGGTGTGGCATTATTGTATGCCCATCTTGAGGTGTCTATATACTATTTAATCACTTGATCTCTAATATAAGACACTTTAATACTAATGTTAAATATTATAGGTTATACACCTTATATGACTTTCTATATTCAGGAATGGTGTGATTTGTATGCCTTGTTTGATATGGGCATTATTTTTCATTGTTTTTAGCCTTAAATTTGTACTATTTGCGACATATTAGTTTTTAAGATTTATTATTGAATTAATAAAGATTGTCAATATATATTTTCCTATGACTTTTTTTGTCATTGTATTCTTTTTTCGGGTAACATTGTTACCCTTTTGCTTGGCACTGACTATTATGTATTTACTGATTTGCTACCAGACACTGGTTGTACCATTAAGCACCAGGACCCAAATGATGCATGTACCATTTACCGCCAGCTACAAGACACTAACTGCTCTATTTAGTACCAGTGGGCAATTGCTGAATATACAAATGTTCAAGAACTAACAAACCCTGACTGTCCTATAAAGCCCATGATGGATGCAGAATGTTTGCACCCACGTTAAAGCAATTTTTGGAGATCCTGCTTCCTGGAAATCTGTAAATGACATGTTACCCGAGATCTGAAATTCACTTAGGTAAATGACCCGTATAGTCTGCCTTTGCCTGGTAACATACCATCTCCACATGGCTCTACCCTGTACATCTGTGCTCTCCAGCAGTATCTGATGTGCGTGTTCAATGATCTCTTAATCCCGACTCGAATAGAACGTTCCTTGTGACTCCCGGACTCCCACCTGCACCAACGAACCATATAGCGTCTCTGTATTTACACTAAGTCAATGACATCGATGGTGCTACAAAAGCTACACCTTGGCTTAGACTCCAAACCTTCTGCCGCTCTCAGACGGGATTTTGAAAGGGAAGTTCTGTTCTAGTTTTGATAACATCTTCCATCGCAAATCCAGCGGCTGACAGAAAAAATAAAGCTCCGGGGGGAAGAAAGACCGGGATCGGGGGCTGCGCTGAATTCAATCGCCAGGAGTATTTAGAAGCCTTCTCCAAAAGTTTGTACAGGATTTAACGTGATAAGTCCACAAGCACGATCACACAAAGCCGATCTGATGCATCTCCACATCAAAAACATTGCGTTCAGCTCAAGGATACCGTCAGGCCGGGAACCAGAGTGTTTCACTTACTTCAGCCTAATCATAAAAATCCGCACCAGACGAGGAAGGACCGGGCAGGGTAACATCTGTGAAGGTTTCTTCTACAACTTGTAATAACACTGTCTGGAGGAGAACAGAAGTTATAGAATCTCCTGCTGCTGCTATTGTGGTAGATAGGTATATAGGCCCTTAGGTAAATATATAGGCCCCCACATTAGCTAGGTATATAGGCCCATTAGATAGGTATGTAGGCTCGTTAGGTATATAAGTAGATAGGCCCCCATTAGGCATATAGGTGGATAAATGTATAGCCCCCCCAAAAAGTTATGAATGTATATAGGCTTGTTAGGTAGGTAGGTATATAGACACCCTGTACATAGGTATATATTAGTTATATAAATATATAGGCCCCCACATTAGCTAGGTATATAGGCCCATTAGATAGGTATGTGGGCTCGTTAGGTATATAGACTTCCAGTAAATAGGTTGATAGGCCCCCATTAGGTATATAGACTTCCAGTAGATAGGTAGATGAGTATGAATGTATATAGGCTTGTTAGGTAGGTCGGTATAGAGACACTCTGTACATAGGTATATATTAGTTACATAAATTTATAGGCCTCACATTAGCTAGGTATATAGGCTTGTTAGGTAGTTATATAGACTCCCTGCATAAAGGTAGATAGGACCACATTAGATAGGTATTTTGGCTTCCTGTTAGTTCGATAAGTGGATATGCCCCCTATTAGGTATGTATGTATGTATATAGGCTTGTTAGGTAGGTAGATGTATATGCTCCTAGTCCATAGGTATATAGATTTCCCATTAGTTGGGTAAATATATAAGCCCCCTATTAGGCAGGTGTATAAGTCCATTAGGTACGTAGATATATAGACTCTAAGTATGTATGTATATAAGCCCCCTATTAGGTTGTTATATAGGCCCAATGTTGGGTGGATAAATATATAAGCCCCCCATTAGGTTGTATGTATGTTATTTTTTTTATTATTTTTTATTTATTTTAAAACGCCATTTTTCCGGGCGCTGTACATTCAAAAGGGGGTTACATAATTACATAAGTCAAACGAGTACAGTGATAAAGGGAAATGCAATTGGATGAAGAGGG
>JAODAL010079965.1:0-12396 GCA_025379985.1 Phyllomedusa bahiana | reverse complement strand
ACTTTTATGAGTGTGACGGGGGAAAAGGGGGAGTGGGTTTATGTGTTTCTTGTGGGCTAATTGGTGAGCCCCTTTTGGGGTGTTTCCCCAAGATATAAAAGGAAGTGAGTTTGCCCAATGTGATCGGACCTCTAAGCCTTGGAAAAACCCAGGTTAGGGCGAAAATGTCGGCGAGGTCAGGCATGCGTTTTAAATTGTGATTTCCCCTCTGTCTCAAGTGTCACCTGCTGCAGGGGGGGTGTAAAAGGGGGGGCCCTTATTTGTTCGTGTTTTGAGATGGGGACGACTCCCCAAGTATTTGGCTTGGGACCCCTTTACTGAAGCTAGTACTTTGCTATGATATAAGTTTCCCCTTTAAAAGGGGGGGTTCCCCCAGACTTGATGTAAAAAGGGGTTTTTCCCTTTTTCAAAGAAAAAGGTTTTTAAAATGATGGGGTAGAGCAGGTTTTTAAATGTGTGTAAGGGTTAAGAGTTGATATAATAAAAGGTACTTTGGGAAAAGCCAAAAAGGTTTGTCCCCCCCCCCATGGCCCCAAAAAGCATTTTTCACCCACATTAGGGTTTTCGAACTTGGAAGAAATTTCGAACACAATTTTGGGGGTTTTTTCAAAAATTCCCCTTTTAAAAAAATTAAAACATTTTCAGCTTAAATTGCAGATTATTGGAAAAAAATATTTTTTTATTTTTAGAGCCAAAACCAAAAAAAATTTTTGAAACCCCGTGGGGTAAAAAACTCATCACCCCTTTGGGTTATTCCCCTTGGGGGTTTATTTCCAATTAAGGGGTCTTTTTGGGGTATTTATTGGTTTTGGAACCTTAGGGTGTCCGCAAACTGAAATGGCCCCTAAATAAAAATGTAATGAAAATGGGCCCAGACCGTAGGTTCCTTCTTTCGGGGGCTTTGGTTTTTGGGCCCAAATAATGCACTAGGGCCCAAAAATGGGATATCTTTAAAAAGCAGAACTGGGGAATCAATATTAATTTTATTTTCCCCGATCAATTTTTCCGTATTTTGTCAAAAAAGTATAAAAATGGAAAAAAACTGCCAAAAAAAATGAAATTTTTTAAAATTTACTTCCACTTGCTTTAATTCCTTAAACACCTAATGGGTTAATAAACTTCCTAAATGCGGTTTGGAATACTTTAAGGGGGTTGTGTTTCTTAGTAGGGGATTTATGGGGGTATTAAATCAGGGGCAATCAAAGTCCGTTAGAATGGACTGGTCCCTAAAAAATTAATTGCAAAATTTTTTTTGAAAATTGAAAATTTTAAAAAATTTATAAACCGCCCCCAATGTGTAAAAAAAAAAAAAAAATTTTAAAAAAATTTATGCCAAACTCAGCAAATATGGTAGAGCTAGTTTTTAAATTTTTAGTGGAATAAATTTCTTTAAGCAGAAATTTTTTTAAAAATTTGAAATTGGTAAATTTTTTTTCCGATAATTTGATTTTTTTCACAAATAAAAAAGCTTTTTTGGGGAAAAAAAATTTTTTTACTATTTAAAAAGCCAATGTGTCAAAAGAAAACAGCCTTAAATTCAATGGATAGGTTAAAGGGGTCCAAAAGTTTTTTCCTCACATAAAGTGACACATGAAAAGATTTAAAAAAAAAGGGGCTCTGTCAGAGAAAGGGCCCAAAAATTTTCCGGCGGAAGGGGTTTTAAAAAAAAGGAAAATGTTTTTTTTCAGAAAGGCTAAACCAGAAACCCTGACCTTAACCTTTATCTAGATGCTTTTCCCGGGCTTTTAAAAATGGCGGGGTACACAAAAGGGATTTCCCAAAAATTTTATAAAATTAAAAAATTTGAAGGGAGGAATGGACCAATATTCCCATATGTTCTGCAAACCTTTTCTGAAATTTTCAGGAAGCTTTGGCGAGAGTAAATTTGGGGGAAATTTAAATGTTTTTAAAATTTTAAGGGGGATTCTTTTTCTGATTGGATTTTTTTAACTTATTTTATTAAAGGATAAATTGTAAAGCTAAGTTACAGGTACAAGGCAGTCAAAAAGCACTTGGGCCTTTTGTTCACACTGCTTAAAAGGGGCCGTATTTTTCCCGCTTTTTTTTAAAGGCCGAACGTGCAAAAATTTTTACGGGCTGGAAAAAGGCCCATTCATTACAGAAATTCCAAAGTTCTCATAGAGAACTATGGTTTTACTTTCTCCTCTTCCCCCCCGGTGAATAGGGGGCCGGGGGGGAGAAAATTTGGGACATGTCATTTTTCTAGTGGCGTATACGCGCCCCCCCTTAGCAGTGATTGTTTTTGGGGCCGGCAAAGGGTCCCAGCCCCTGCTCCCTCCCCCGCGCCCCCCCCCGGGGGCCCCCCGGCCCACACGGCTTTAATTGCGGGACTTTAATTTTTCTTTCCCCATTTAACCCGGGTGTGAACCAAACCTTACAAAAAAATTTAAAATAAGACGAAGTACTTTGATACTTGTTTACATTTAATTTAAAAAACGGTTAAAGGGGTGTTATGTTTCATAAATGGTTTTCAGGAAAAGGGGACAGTAAAAACAAGAAAACTTTGAAATTTTGGTGTCATTAGTCAAAGGCCTTGTTCTCCAGTGTCCTTTTTTTTTGTGTTTTTATTTACACTAAATATCCAGTGGGGGGTTTTAATCCCAAAGTCCCCCCGGGGGGCCCCCGAAATCCCCCGCCCCCCCGGGATCTTTTAGGGTCCTAAGCCCTTCCATTTCGTGGGCTATGGGTTTGGGGGGGGTTTTTGGGAAACCTTGGCGGAGCAGAGGGGGCTCCCGGATTCTCTGGGGCCCAACGGGCGGGAAATGCGGCACGGGTGCGCCCCGGATTTGGGGAGGGGCCCCCCGGGGGGTCTTTCACGCTGCCGGCGGGGGGCCTTGGGGAACGTACCCCGCTGAAAAAAAATGCCCGGGAAAGCAGGACCCGACAGCGGGGGGGGAGCGGGGTTTAGGAAAATTTGCTGTACAGGTTAAAAATTTACCCTTTTCATGCGGGGGGGCCAAATTATCTATTTTCATTGTGCGGGGGGGGGGGGTTTTAAAATCTTTTGTTATATGTGCAGGGAGGGGGGCTTTTATCTATTGTTATATGTGCCGGGGGGGTTTTCTTTTGTTATAGGGCCCGGGGGGGGTTTATCTTTGTTATATTTTGCAGGGGGGGGGCTATTTTTAAAATTTTAAAATGTGCGGGGGGGGTGTTATCTACTGTTATGTGCAGGGGGGGCCCTTTTATTACTGTTTTTTTGTGCAGGGGGGGGGCTTATTTTTTTAGTTATATTTTTGTGGGGGGGGCCCCTATTATTTCTGTATTTTGTGCAGGGAGGGGGGGGCTATATTCTACTTTTTTATATGTGCGGGGGGGCTATTATCTCTGTTATAGTGAGGGGGGGTTTATTATCTACTTTTATTGTGCGGGGAGGGGGGGCTATTATCTACGGTTATATGTGAAAGGGGGGGGGCCCTTTTATTACTGTCAATGTGCAGGGGGGGGGGGGTTTATTTTTTACTTTTTTTTTTGGGGCAGGGGGGGCCTTTATCTTTTGGGTTATATTTTGCAGGGGGGGGGGGGGCTATTATTTTTGTTAAAATTTTGCGGGGATGGGCTATTATCTTTTGGTTAAGGGTGCGGGGGGGCTTTATCTACTGTCATATGTGCAGGGAGGGGCTATTATCTATTTTTTATATGTGCAGGGAGGGGGGGGGCTTTTTATTTCTGTCATATGTGCAGGGAGGGGAGCTTTTATCTATTTTTTTTGGGTGCAGGGGGGGGGGCTATTACCCTATGCCCTATGTGCGGGGGGGTTTGTATTATTACTTTTAATATGTGCGGGGAGGGGAGTATTATTACTTATAATGTTGGGGGGGGAGGAGCTAAATTTATTTTAATATGTGCGGGGAAAGGGTGTATTATCTTATGTTATATGTGCGGGGGGGGGCCCTATTATCTATGTTATTTTTTGCAGGGAGGGTTGTTTTTTACCCTACTTTTTATTTGTGCAGGGGGGGGGGGTATTATCAACTTTAATTTGGCAGGGGGGGGGGGGCTATTATTTTATGTTATATGTGCGGGAGGGGGCTATTATTACTGTTTTTTTGGGTGCAGGGGGGGGGGCCCTTTTATCAACTTATTTTTGTGCAGGGAGGGGCTTTAATCTCCTCCCTTAAAATGCGGTGGGGCCCTATAACCTCCTATATTTTACACGTGCTGTGGGGCCTATAAGCTTTCAAATTTTACCTGCTGGGGGCCCTAAACCTGCCTTTTTAACCTCTGGGGGACCCAAAAACCCCGCCAAAAAACCTGGGGGGGGATCCAAAAACCTGCCAATATACCTACGGGGGGATCCATAACCTCCCAATTTACCTGTGGGGGACCCAAAAACCTGCCAATTTCCCTTTCCCTGGGGGCCCAAAACCCCTGCACTTAATGCTGGGGGACCCAATAACCTGTCCATTTTTCCTGCGGGGGGCCCTTTTAACCCATCCCTATATCCCTACAGGGGGATCTAACCTCCCTATTACCTACGGGGGGGATCCAAAAACCTTTGGCCTTTATATTCCTGCTGGGGGGAACCCCCATAACATGCCCTAAAACCTGTGGGGGACAATAACCTGCTAAATACCTGCTAGAGGACCTTTAACCGGGCCCCATTTTACCTGCTGGGGGATAAATTTAACCCTGCCAAAAATCCCGGGGGGGGACAATAAACTTACACCCCTCCCCAAAATGGGGGTTAAAATAAAATATATAACCCCCTATAGAGGAGGGTTATAACTTACTGGGGGCCCCTTTTTACCTTCATGGGGGCACTTTAATTTATCCCTTTTGTAAAAGTGGGCAAACAGTCTTTAAAACCCGGGTTTTTTTTAACCCTCAAGACAAGTCGTTGAAAAAGAGTTAGCAATCGACCCCGCGGGACTCCAGTCGGTTTTTTAAAGCCAGTTTTTTAAGGCCTCAAGTGGGTTGTTAAGCCCTTTTAGAAATGGGGACTGGGGGGGACTAACCCCCTTTTTTCCTTTTGCTTTTACTAGTGAGAGTCATTTCCCTTTCTGTAAACCCCCTGGGTCGATTCCGGGTTATAAAAAAGGGAATCAGATTTTAGGGGCCTTTAGCTTTTCTTTTTTTCCACCCCTTTGCAGAAAAACAGACTTAGCAAAATTGTACAATGAAAAAAACTTGACATTTTTTGCCCTGTGCCTAACTCTCCTGCTTTTACACGCAGTTTCGGGCCCGTTCTTAGAAAGCTGTAAACTTTCCCCCAGTTTTGAGGGGGGAGACCCAGTGCTCAGAATTAGATTGAATGCAGCCTTTTTGGTTGTTCAGCTCTTATAAAATAAGACTGATGGGGAGAGAAAATTTTTAAATTTGTGGACTCGAGGAGAGGGGGGGGGATTTCAGGCCGCGGGAAAGGGGGGGGATGATGTCACCCAGCTGGGGGGGGGGGAAGGGAAACCCCCCCGGCATTCAAAATTTGGAAAAGGGTGGCAGTGTGAATGAGCCAAATTTAAGGGAAAAGGGGATTCATCCACTTTAAGTTTTTATAGGGGGGGAATTCTACATTTTGTATATGAAATCAGGAGGAATGAAACAAAAAAGGGAAAAGGAGTTTGCTTCAATATGTTTTGGTTTTTAAATTTTGTGCCCCTTATTTTACATGGGGCAAGGAAATGGGGGCAAAAATTAATTTGACAGTGATATCATGGCTTTTTGGGTTATCTGACTATAAATCACCACAAAAGTCATTAAAAAATATTGGAAAGTTGAGAAATTCGGGGTTGGCCTATTGGGTTATAAAGGGTTTTGTTTTGCTACCCCGGTAGAGTCGGGGAACTTTTAGGTCGCTTAACAATGGCAAATCTTCAAAAAAAAAAAAAACAAATTTAAATTTGTAAAGGTAGAGTTACACCTAAGTCCCCAAATTTTGGGAAAACCTTATTTGGCCCCTTTTTGATTTTTTGGGAAAAAAACCTTTAAACTAGGATGGGCGAATTGATTCTAACGAATTTGGAATTCTTTTTAGAATTTCGGGAAACTTCGGTTCAAAATTGAAGTCGAATTTGGGGGGTACCTCGGAATGAAAAAGGGTTGCTTTTGTTTGGGATAAAAGGGGGGGCGCGGGCACTTGGCGTTTAAATGGGACAAAGCCTTGGGGGAAAAGAAGGGCATACCCTGCTTGGGACTGTCCCAAGGGGCGTCGCGGGTGTTTTTTTTTCGGGGCTCGGGCCCAAAATAAAACTCTTTTTCCCCCGGGTTTCCCCCGGGCCCCAGGCCGCCTCCCGGGGGCCCTTGGGGCCCCGGACTGGCCCTTCAGCTGATGTGCGCCCGCTGGACGACATGGAGCTGGGGGCCCTTTGGGAAAAGGAGAGGAGTGCTCCCTGCCCCGCAGCCCAGTGTCGGCCCGGAAGGGGTCCGACACTGCGGGGCCCCCGGGGGTCCTCCCCCGGCGCTGGGGACCCCCCGCGGCCCCGTGGCCTCACCCGGCAGCGGCGTGAGGGGAAAGGTCACGCGACGCTCCCCTTTTCCCTTTGGGGCACAGCGCGTCATGGGGCCGTGCCCCCGGGGGAAGCTCCCGGGGGGAGCGGGGCTAAAAGGGAAAAAGGGGGCGCTCCCCAGGGGATTTAAAGGGGTGAGTATTAATTTTGTTTTTTTTTAAAGGTTTACCTCCCTCATTTGCCCCTAAAATTTGCCTCCCTGGGCCCCCTTTATCCCTGCCTGTGCCCCCCCTCCCTCCCCTGGGGCCCCCCTTATGTGCCTGGGGGCCCCCAATATACTGCCTCGGGGCCCCAAATATTCTCCCTTTCGTCCCCCTATTTTCCTTTTGGGGCCCTTTTTATAAACTGCCTCAGTCCCCCAAATATACTGCCGGGGTTCCCCATAAAATCCCTCAGTCCCCCCCTTATACTGCCTGTCCCCCCCTTTTATACTGCCTGGGGCCCCTTAAAACCTGCATGGGGGGCCCCTATTTTCCCTTCCCGGGGCCCCCATTTTACCTGCCTGTGGCCCCATATATGCTTAGTCCCCCAATATACCTAACTGGGGGGAGGGGTTTTCCCTATAATTAAGGAGGGGTTGGGAAATTTGTGAAGATTTAAAAATTATTTTTTTCCAATCCTCAGGGACGAGTATTGGCCGGGAGAAAGGGAGCATAAAAGGTTTGTAAACCCGGGATGGGAAAAAAAGGGGAAAAAGTGAACGACGCAAATCAGAAAAGACGTCTCGGTGAGTCATTTAAAGGGAATGCAGTGTAATCATTATTTGTCTGCAGGGGTTTTAAAATAAAAAACTGAAATTTCCCACTATAGGGCCCATTTTAAAAGGAAAGTGGTATATGTTTTCTGGGGCCGGGTGTCAGTTGTTAGTCACATGGGGGGTTTCGGGCGGATTATTTGTTCCTTTTTTAGTAATGGGTTTTGGGTTTGGTTTTGTAGGAGGGTTTTGTAACAATCATTCCCTGGTAGATTTGCCCCATGTATCGGTGTAGTTTTGGTGCTGTTTAGGGGTTTGTCATATGAAGGTGAGAAGTTCTGAAAAATAAATTTGTCATTGGTGTTTTTATGAACAGTGCTGCGGGGAGATGGACGGGATCTGTGGGGGGATGTGAGAAAAATTAGTGAAGGAAAGAAGGTTTTTTTTGTAAAAAAAATCCCCGTTCACAGTGAGGCGTGAAAAAAAAGTCGTGTGCAACGCCCTACCGAAAAAACAAAAGGGCCGAGCCCAGAAATTTTGGACTTAGCAACGCCCCGACATGTGCAGAGAGAAGCCAATCAGAGACGGCGGGATTTTGTGATGTCACCGCAATATAAGTCTGGGTCGACGCCGGGGTCATACTCCTTCACTGTGTATAGGGGGGGTGCGCCGCGGTGTTTTTTCTTACTGAAGATTGATTTTTATATAGCGATTTCTGTGGGGTGTCTCGTTGTCTCGAGATTTTCTTAATGTTTATTTTTAAATTTTTTTGGGGGATTGATCTGAAATCCAGTGGGGTCATGCAGCTGCATATACCTTCAAAATTCCCCAAATGGGAAACTAAAACCAGTTCGTTGTATTCATTTAAAGAAAAAGCGTTTTTAAATAAAAATACCACTTTATTTTTGGCCTGCTAATTTTATTGTGCAATTTCACCGGGGTTAATTTTGGTTGTTTTTTAGTGTGCTGCCCCCCAAAAAACCGTCTTTTTTTAAAGCAAAATATTTAAAATTTTTCCGTAGCCTAATTCCAAGCAAAAAGGGTTTAATTCAAAATGTATCTTTGTGTGTGGCGCAGAAAAAACGAATTTTTAACATGCTACAAAGCTATATTTTTGCGGTCAATTTTTTTGGGCAATTTCATCCAGGGGTTAATTAAACGTTGTTTTGCTGGTGTGTGACAAAAATTAACCCTTTTTTCAACGCCAAAAATATACATTTTTCCGTAGCCTTTCACAAGCATAGGGGTTAAATTTCAACTGATCTCTTGTTGTGTGGCGTAGAAAACACGCAATTGAAACACGCTACAAAGCTACTATTTTGTGCGGCTCAATTCTTTGGCGCAATTTACATCCCGGGGTTAATTATGCGTTGTTTTGCTGGTGGCTGACAAAAAAAACCCCGTCTTTTTTCAACGCCAAAATATATAAATTTTTCCTGTAGCCTATTCAAAAGCAAAGGTTAAATTACAACGTATTCTTGTTGTGTGCGTAGAAAACACGCAATTGGTAACACGCTACAAAGCTACTATTTTGTGCGGCTCAATTCTTTGGGGGCAATTTACATCCAGGGGTTAATTAAGCGTTGTTTTGCTGGTGTGCTGAAAAAAAATAAACCGTCTTTTTAAACGCCAAATATATATATTTTTTCTGTAGCCAAATTTCATGTCCGAAGGTTAATTAACCCTGTTTGTGCTTTTACATTTAGTAAAACACACAGTTTTTTTAAAGGCACATACAAGTAATTTTTCCTGGCCATTTGGGGAGCGCAATTTTAACCCAAGGGGTTACCCAAGTTGTTACTGGGTTTTTTGGAGTCAAAAACGGTGTGAAATTTATTATATACAGGTTCATCATCAAACAGTGTTTTTCATTTTAGAAAAAAACGTATGTCAGACAGAGGGGGGTGGGGCTTGCCCCTGCGAGTGGCTGGCAAAAATTCTGGAACAGGCCGGGTCGAGAACGAAGGGGGGAGTGCAGCAGGGGTCACTCGGTGGGCCCACAACTGCCGTGTCTTAGGGCCCGTGTGTTGTTCGCAACCAAGGGTTTTTTGATTCTTGATAGGTCACCCTCTTCCCCCCAGATGAATTGCAACCCCAGAAAGACGGTGGGAACCTCAGAAAACCCCTTGTTGGAGGCCCCGGGGGGGTCGGGGCCCTCCCCTGTCCCAGCCCCCTCTGTCCCATGGGTTTCCCCTAGCCAGGATCTACTTTTGGGGTTTGGGGCTGCGCCCTATATAGCGGGGATAAACAATTTGAGGAGGGCAGTCGCGTATTTGGCAGCAAAGAAAGGGGCCAATCCCCTGCTTCTTGCAGTAGGCGGCAAAGTATAGATGTGGAGAGTGGCAGGGGAGGTCATGTTGTGAGGGGTCAGCCTTGGATACCAAGCCCGGTGATGAGGACAGCAGTGACGATGAAACACAAATAGGATGTGTACCCGATGCATTTGGGAGGGGTGAGGCAAGGGCTTATCATCGTCGGGGAAAAAGGGGGTCAGCTTGGCGTGGCCGCCACAGCCCGCAAAGGGGTCGTGTGGCCGTGATCAGCAGGAAGCAGAGTGTGAGGTGGGAGCCCGGCCCCGGGGAAAAAAATTTGTTCGCAGGTCCAAGAAAGGGAGCGGAAAAGGGGGCCCCAGCGAAGGGGGAGCGGCGGCAGTAGACTCGTGGGAGCATTGGGGGTTTAAAATCCGATACTCGGGGTTTTTGGAGTTTTTTGCTAAGGGCCCGGAGGAGCCGAATATGGGTATATGTAGAATCTTGGGCGAAAATGAAGGTGGAGGGATTTAACGTTGGCACACGGCCCCCTGGTCACACATGCAGCATCACCACGGTGGCCTGGGAGAAACTTTGGTCAATGTGGTGGTCCACCCTGCCCCCCGCGCAACGAAAGCAGCGTGCCCAGTGGCTGCATGCCATTGAGCCAGTAAAGGGTCCACCATTGCAAAAAGGGGCTGTTTCTTTTGACATCACCTGCCGGTCCAGTGCTCCTGCTCCCGTATCAGGGCCCCCAGCGTCTTTCGCGAGGCGTTGCAAAGAGACAACAGTTGCTCCAACACCCTAAGGGCAGCAGGACCGGCTCCTGCCCAAGTTTTTGGTATTGCAGTCCCCCCCTTTTCCCAAAATGGTGGATCAGCCCCTTTTAGAGAACTAATGGCTTGTCCCGAGCCGAGATGGAGATTTCCCCAAGCTAATTTCTTTTAAAAAAGGAGGATGAAAAATTTTCCCCACTGCTTCAGGGCCCTTGAACAGATGTGAAAAATCTGTCTGGGCAGGGGATGGAGACGTGGCGCCCAAATCGGTGGCCAATGAGTCCGGGGGGACTGAAATGGAGGAGGAGGGGAGGAAATTGGAGCAGAACATTGTCTGGTGAAATGAGTGGATTTTTTACCAGTTTACAAGAGAGGAGGAGCAGGAGCACGGGGGGTGGTGGAGTTTAGGAAGAGGGCAGATGACCCCCAAGCACCCTGGCGTATACGTGGAAATGGAGGCAGGAGCCCCCCGGAGTCATTTTTGGATGGCCCGCAGCATGCTTATTTGCTGGTAGTACAGCGAATAGTGATCCGGCAGAGGGATGACTTTGGCTCTCCACCCTATTGGACCCCCGCTACCCGGGCCAAAAAGGGAGCCTTTTTCCGCTATTGAGGGGAAGACAAAAATCAAATATATGGGAAATCCCCGTAATCAGTTGGCCCCCTGCCTTTTGTGCGGGTCGTCCCCCCCCCTTTACAGGTCGCCCGGGGGGGTTTCCCCAGCGTCACGTATTTGCCGCGCTGCTGGGGGAAGGTGGGGGGGTTTGGAGCAGTACCCGCTCCATCAGTGTAACCTAAGTCTGGAGTCATGATGAGCAGTTCCTTACCCGCCTAGTGAGGGGGGGGGGGTCGCCGCAGCGCGAGGACCCTGGGAATCCCCGAACCAACAGGTTGTGGCCTCTTGGACGCCTTGCCACTCAGTTAGAAGATCGTGGCTATGGGGAGCCCAAAATGGAGTGTGGCCGCAAATTGGGTTTGCAGTGGGGAAAACTGTCCTGCCCCGGCCAGTAGGTGGATAGAGGGGTGTTCAGTGCGGGGGGGCCCGTTACCCAGGGAACCCGCTTGTCCTGGGAAAAGTGGAACGACTGACCTTTGTCAAGATGAATGGCGGGATCGGCCGGATTTTTACAACCAATGCCTTTGGGTCAGCCCATTCTGTGCTGCCACCCGCTGTGCCCACATCTGTGACAGTTTCTCCATTGCTCCACCATCTTTACGGGGGCGGTATTGTACCACCTCAAAAACTTGTCTTTTGAAAATCTATGACCTCATGCTGTGCTGCTGTTCTGTTGCCGTGACATCCCACTGTGTCATTGTGCCATGTCTACCTCATGCGCTGCCATGGGTGCGCCTGTCTCCACACTGTGTCTTGTGCCACTGCCCGATTATGCTGCTGCCCCTGACCCCCGCTCTCAGTCTTTTGCCACCTGTGGCTTCCCCCTGTTTTGCCACCTCCCGAATGTCATTGTGCCACTCTCTGACCTCTGCTGCTGTGTGATCCTGCCCTGACCTCCACACTGTGTCATTGTGCCACGCCTGACCTCATGTGCGCCCGTGACCTCCCCCTCTCATCTTGTTCCTTTTTTGTGGCTTCCCACTGTTTTGCCACCCCCAGAAGTCATTGTGCACGCCTGATCTCTTTGTGTGTCTGACCCCCACATTGTGTGTTGTGCCCCTCGGGGGCCTAATACTGTTTTTTTCCCCCTCCGAAATGATTTTGCACTGCCTGTTCTATGCTGCCCCCGTGACCTCCACACGGTGTTGTGCCCCCTCTGTGGCCTAAAACTGTTTTGGCCTCAGAATGTCATTGTGCCCCTGCCCGATCTCATACTGCTGCCGCCGTGACCTACCTGTTAAATTTTGCCATCTGTGGCCCAATACTGTTTTGCCCCCTCCGATTTGTATTGTGTCACTGCCTGATCTCTTTTGCTGCCGCCGTGACCCCGCTCTAGTCATTTTTGCCATCTGTGGCTTCCCCCGTGTTTTGCCACCTTCCGAATGTCATTGTGCCCTTTCCCCCACCTCATGTGCTGTGGCTGCCCCCCGTCACCTCCCACTCTCATTAATGTTGCCACCCGAGCTCTCAGCTTGTTTTTTTTCCCGCCTTTTATGGATGACTTTATCAGGTAATTCCGCTTTAGTTTTTTGGTCAGTTTTGCCCTCTTAAAAGGGGTTTTTCTCACACAAAGATTGTCTTCAAATTTAAGATC
>JAODAL010079964.1:0-12396 GCA_025379985.1 Phyllomedusa bahiana | reverse complement strand
CAATCTTCTCCGCTCTCCACAATATAAAATAGGGAGGAGAGTAAAATTAAAAAATGTTGGAAGGGAAAATTAAAATAAAAATTAATTTAAAAAACAGAGATTAAAAAATAAAATAATTTTGGAGAGGAAATATATTATTATAACAGAGAGAAATAATAAAATAGCGGGGGGCGACACTGTTTTTTCTCCCCTTTTGAATAATCTTCCTCCTCCTGTTCTTGGCTGTTACCTCTTTCTACCATTACTCACAGCACACAGTTTTGGATGGTCACCAGAGGCTCCTGACCTTTGTATAACATGGTGCGGAAGCTGCTTCCCTCCCAGTAGCTGATGTTCACTCTCGTGAAAGGTTAAATTTTTTCAGGAAATAAACTCAACACGACCCCGGTTTCTGGTGAGGGTTTTTTAAAATCAGGGATGAAACCCGGCTGAGGGGAGGGCTCTGAAAATGAAAAAAAGGAGTTATGGGGCCCCAGGTGGAGTATGCAGCCCCCCTGCGGAGTACTGTGACCTTACAGGGATCTGACGCTCAAAATTCAACAGAAAACCTGTCAAAAAACCCGGGGAAAAGCCCCAAAAGGGAGAAAAGCCTGGGGCCCTCTGCACCCCCACCCTTTATAACCTCAAAAAAGTGCCCCCCCCCATAATGGAAAGAAGTTGGGGCCTACTGCAGCCACCCCTTATACACCATCACACAAGTGTGCCCCCCATAAGGGAAAGAGAAGACTGGGGCCCCCTACTGCAGCCACCAAAACCCCATCAAAAAAGTGGCCCCCATAAGGGAAGAGAAGTCTGGGGCCCCCTGACCCATCCCTTTACACCATACAAAAAGTTGCCCCCATAATGGAAGAAAAAGATGGGGCCCCCGACTGCAGCCCCCCCTTTTCGCATCACACAAGTGTGCCCCCATAAGGGAAGGGGACGACCTGGGGCCCGGAGCGCCATCTTTTTCCCCAACAAATGCCCCCCATAATAAAGGGAAGACCTGGGGCCCCCTACGCACCCACCCCCTAAACACCCCCAAAAGTGTCCCCCCCCTAAGGGAAGAGAAGAAAGGGCCCTTTATGCAGCCATCCCTAAAACCTCACCAAGTGTCCCCCCCATAAGGGAAAGAGAAAAAACTGGGGCCCCCTCCTGCGCCTCCCCCTAAACCCCCCCCCAAACAAGTGCCCCCCCCCATAAGGGAAAGGCGCCGGGGGGCCCCTGCGCCATTCTTAACCCCCTCACACAAGTGCTGCCCCCCATAAGGAAAGGACCTGGGGCCCCCTAGCGCCATCCCCAAAACACACCCAAAAGTGTCCCCCCATATGGAAGAAAAGACCTGGGGCCCCGACTGCAGCCCCCCCTTTACCCTCACACAAGTGCTGCCCCAAATGGAAGAGAAAACCTGGGGCCCTAGCGCCGCCCCCTATCCCCCTCCAAAGTGCTGCCCCCCATAATGGAAGAGAAGATTGGGCCCCCGACTGCACCCGTCCCCTTACACCATCACAAAGTGCGCCCCCCCATAAGGGAAAGAAAAGAGGGGGCCCGACTGCAGCCCTTTTACCCCTCCCAGTGTCCCCCCAATGGAAAGGAAAAGACGGGGGGGCCCGATGCACCCGTCCCTTTTACCCTCACACAAGGCGCCCCCCAAAAATGGAAGGGAAAAGACCTGGGGCCCGGCGCGTCCCTTTACCCATCAAGTGCTGCCCCCCTAATGGAAGGAAGCCTGGGGCCCGACTGGCCCCGTCCCCTATACCCCATCACACAAGTGTCCCCCCCCCAAAAATGGAAGAAAAAGACCTGGGGCCCCGACTGCACCCGCCCCTTTTCCCATCAACAAGTGCTGCCCCCATAAGGGAAAGAGAGCCCGGGGGCCCCGACTGCGCCGCCCCCCTATACCCCTCCACGGGTGCTGCCCCCCTAAGGAAGAGAAGATGGGGCCCGATGAGCCTCTCTTATACCCCACCCAACAAGTAGTGCTGCCCCTATAATGGAAGAGAAGACCTGGGGCCCGACTGCAGCCGTCCCCTATACACCATCACACAAGTGCTGCCCCCCATAATGGAAGAGAAGACCTGGGGCCCCGACTGCAGCCGTCCCATATACACCCTCACACAAGTGCTGCCCCCCATAATGGAAGAGAAGACCTGGGGCCCCTACTGCAGCCATCCCCTAAACACCATCACACAAGTGCTGCCCCCCATAATGGAAGAGACGACCTGGGGCCCCGACTGCAGCCATCGCTTATACCCCATCACACAAGTGCTGCCCCCCATAATGGAAGAGAGAGATCTGGGCCCCCGACTGCAGCTGTCCCTATCTCCCATCAAACAGGTGCTGCCCCCCATAATGGAAGAGAATACCTGGGTCCCCGACTGCAGCCATCTCTTATACCCCATCACACAAGTGCTGCCCCCCATAAGGGAAAGAGAAGATCTGGGACCCCGACTGCAGCCGTCCCCTATACACCATCACATAAGTGCTGCCCCCCATAATGGAAGAGAAGATCTGGGACCCCGACTGCAGCCGTCCCCTATACACCATCACACAAGTGTTTCCCCCCTTATGGAAGAGAAGATTGGGACCCCGACTGCAGCCGTCCCCCTATACCCATCACATAAGTGTGCCCCCCATAATGGAAGAGAAGAACCTGGGGCCCTACTGCAGCCTCACCCTAAAACCCATCCACATAAGTGCTGCCCCCCATAAGGGAAAATGAAAGATCTGGGGGCCCCGACTGCAGCCATCCCCTAAACACCATCACACAAGTGCTGCCCCCCATAATGGAAGAGAAGACCTGGGGCCCCTACTGCAGCCATCCCCTAAACACCATCACACAAGTGCTGCCCCCCATAATGGAAGAGAAGACCTGGGGCCCCGACTGCAGCCGTCCCCTATATCCCATCACACAAGTGCTGCCCCCCATAATGGAAGAGAAGATCTGGGGCCCCGACTGCAGCCATCTCTTATACCCTATCACACAAGTGCTGCCCCCCATAATGGAAGAGAAGATCTGGGACCCCGACGGCAGCCGTCCCCTATATCCCATCACACAAGTGCTGCCCCCCATAATGGAAGAGAAGATCTGGGGCCCCGACTGCAGCCATCTCTTATACCCCATCACACAAGTGCTGCCCCCCCATAATGGAAGAGAAGAGCTGGGACCCCGACTGCAGCCGTCCCCTATACACCATCACACAAGTGCTGCCCCCATAATGAGAAGAAGATCTGGGCCCCCGACTGCAGCCGTCCCCTATACCCCATCACACAAGTGCTGCCCCCCATAATGGAAGAGAAGATCTGGGACCCCGACTGCAGCTGTCCCCTATAACCCCTCCCACCAGAGCTGCCCCCCATAATGGAAGAGAAGACCTGGGGCCCCGACTGCAGCCATCTCTTATACCCCATCACACAAGTGCTGCCCCCCATAATGGAAGAGAAGATCTGGGACCCCGACTGCAGCCGTCCCCTATACCCCCTCACACCAGTGCTGCCCCCCCATAATGGAAGAGAAGATCTGGGACCCCGACTGCAGCCATCTCTTATACCCCATCACACAGGTGCTGCCCCCCCATAATGGAAGAGAAGATCTGGGACCCCGACTGCAGCCGTTCCCGATACCCCATCACGCAAGTGCGGCCCCCCAGAATGGTAGAGAAGACCTGGGGCCCCTACTGCATCCATACCCTAAACACCATCACACAAGTGCTGCCCCCCCATAATGGAAGAGAAGATCTGGGACCCCGACTGCAGCCGTTCCCTATACCCCATCCCACAAGTGCTGCCCCCCCATAATGGAAGAGAAGATCTGGGACCCCGACTGCAGCCATCTCTTATACCCCAACACAACAGTGCTGCCCCCCATAATGGAAGAGAAGCTCGGGGCCCCCGACTGCCGCCCTCCCCTATATCCCATCACACAAGTGCTGCCCCCCCATAATGGAAGAGAAGATCTGGGACCCCGACTGCAGCCGTCCCCTATATCCCATCACACACGTGCTGCCCCCCATAATGGAAGAGAAGATCTGGGACCCCGACTGCAGCCGTCCCCTCGACCCCCACCCACCAGTGCTGCCCCCCATAATGGAAGAGAAGACCTGGGGCCCTGACTGCAGCCATCTCTTATACCCCATCACACCAGTGCTGCCCCCCCCATAATGGAAGAGACGACCTGGGGCCCCGACTGCAGCCATCTCTTATACCCCATCACACAAGTGCTGCCCCCCATAATGGAAGAGAAGACCTGGGGCCCCGACTGCAGCCGTCCCCTATATCCCATCACACAAGTGCTGCCCCCCATAATGGAAGAGAAAACCTGGGGCCCCGACTGCAGCCGTCCCCTATACCCCATCACACAAGTGCTGTCCCCCATAATGGAAGAGAAGACCTGGGGCCCCGACTGCAGCCATCTCTTATACCCCATCACACAAGTGCTGCCCCCCATAATGGAAGAGAAGACCTGGGGCCCCGACTGCAGCCGTCCCCTATATCCCATCACACAGGTGCTGTCCCCCATAATGGAAGAGAAGACCTGGGGCCCCGATGTGACCATTGGCAGAGAAGAGCTAAGGGTCATACTCACTGGTCAGGACGGTCAGCGATCTGGCCGGTCTGGATGCCAGGTTGGCGTTGATCACCATTAATGTGATGATGTAATAGAGTCCGTGGTAACTGGCATTGAAAACCAGAGGAAGCGGCAACGAAGCGTTAAACTCCTCAAACTGGAAGAAATAATTCTTGGATTCCCCGGTGATCTTCACCACATAGACCGAGGATGGAGACGTCACATCCGATTCCTCCAGAGAGATGAGGAGCAGGTTATCATCTGTCACCGACACCTGGAACATGGAAGAGCCCTGCAAGGAAACATCCGGGGTAAGAGAGGGCGTAATCGAAACTGTCCGGGGCAAGAGAGGGCGTAAAGGAAACCGTCCGGGGCAAGAGAGGGCGTAAAGGAAACCGTCCGGGGTAAGAGAGGGCGTAAAGGAAACCGTCCGGGGTAAGAGAGGGCGTAAAGGAAACGTCTAGGGTAAGAGAGACCATAAAGGAAACGTCCGGGGTAAGAGAGGGCGTAAAGGAACCGTCCGGGGTAAGAGAGGGCGTAAAGGAACCGTCCGGGGTAAGAGAGGGCTTAAAGGAAACCGTCCGGGGCAAGAGAGGGCGTAAAGGAAACCGTCCGGGGTAAGAGAGAGCGTAAAGGAACCGTCCGGGGTAAGAGAGGGCTTAAAGGAAACCGTCCGGGGCAAGAGAGGGCGTAAAGGAAACCGTCCGGGGTAAGAGAGAGCGTAATGGAAACCGTCCGGGGCAAGAGAGGGCGTAAAGGAAACCGTCCGGGGTAAGAGAGGGCGTAAAGGAAACTGTCCGGGGCAAGAGAGGTCTTAAAGGAAACCGTCCGGGGCAAGAGAGGGCGTAAAGGAAACAGTCCGGGGCAAGAGAGGGCGTAAAGGAAACCGTCCGGGATAAGAGAGACGGCGTAAAGGAAACGTCTAGGGTAAGAGAGACCATAAAGGAAACGTCCGGGGTAAGAGAGGGCGTAATGGAAAATCCGGGTAAGAGAGGGCGTAAAGGAAACCGCCCGGGGCAAGAGAGGGCGTAAAGGACACCGTCCGGGGTAAGAGAAGGTGTAAAGGAAACCGGCCGGGGGAAGAGAGGGCGGAAAGGAACCTCCGGGGTAAGAGAGAGCGTAATGGAAACATCCGGGGTAAGAGAGGGCGTAAAGGAAACCAACCGGGGTAAGTGAGAGCGTAAAGGAAACCGTCCGGGGTAAGAGAGGGCTTAAAGTAAACCGTCCGGGGCAAGAGAGGGCGTAAAGGAAACCGTCCGGGGTAAGAGAGTGCGTAAAGGAAACCGTCCGGGGCAAGAGAGGGCGTAAAGGAAACCGTACGGGGAAAGATAGGGCGTAATCGAAACAGTCATGGGCAATAGAGGGCTTAAAGGAAACAGTCCGGGGTAAGAGAGGGCGTAAAGGAAACCGTCCGGGGCAGAGAGGCGTAAAGGAAACCGTCGGGGCAAGGAGAGGGCATAAAGGAAACCGTCCGGGGCAAGAGGGCGTAAAGGAAACCGTCCGGGATAAGAGAGACGGCGTAAAGCACACGTCTCGGGTTAGAGAGACCTTAACCGAAACGTCCGGGGTAAGAGAGGGCGTAAGGGAAACATCCGGGGTAAGAGAGGGCGTAATCGAAACTGTCCGGGGTAAGAGAGGGCGTAAAGGAAACCGTCCGGGGTAAGAGAAGGCGTAAAGGAAACCGGCCGGGGTAAGAGAGGGCGTAAAGGAAACCGTCCGGGGTAAGAGAGGGCGTAAGGGAAACATCCGGGGTAAGAGAGGGCGTAAAGGAAACCAACCGGGGTAAGTGAGAGCGTAAAGGAAACCGTCCGGGGTAAGAGAGGGCGTAAAGGAAACCGTCCGGGGCATGAGAGGTCGTAATCGAAACTGTCCGGGGTAAGAGAGGGCTTAAAGGAAACCGTCCGGGGTAAGAGAGGGCGTAAAGGAAACCGTCCAGGGTAAGAGAGGGCGTAAAGGAAACCGTCCGGGGCAAGAGAGGGCGTAAAGGAAACCGTCCGGGATAAGAGAGACGGCGTAAAGGAAACCGTCCGGGGTAAGAGAGACCATAAAGGAAACCGTCCGGGGCAAGAGAGGGCATAAAGGAAACTGTCCGGGGCAAGGGAGGGCATAAAGGAAACCGTCCGGGATAAGAGAGACGGCGTAAAGGAAACCGTCCGGGATAAGAGAGACGGCGTAAAGGAAACGTCTAGGGTAAGAGAGACCATAAAGGAAGTCGTCCGGGATAAGAGAGGGCGTAAAGGAAACCAACCGGGGTAAGTGAGAGCGTAAAGGAAACCGTCCGGGGTAAGAGAGGGCGTAAAGGAAACCAACCGGGGTAAGAGAGGGCGTAAAGGAAACCAACCGGGGTAAGAGAAGGCGTAAAGGAAACTGTCCGGGGCAAGGGAGGGCATAAAGGAAACCGTCCGGGATAGAGAGACGGCGTAAAGGAAACGTCTAGGGTAAGAGAGACCATAAAGGAAACCGTCCGGGGCAAGAGAGGGCGTAAAGGAAACCAACCGGGGTAAGTGAGAGCGTAAAGGAAACCGTCCGGGGTAAGAGAGGGCGTAAAGGAAACCAACCGGGGTAAGAGAAGGCGTAAAGGAAACTGTCCGGGGCAAGAGAGGGCGTAAAGGAAACTGTCCGGGGCAAGGGAGGGCATAAAGGAAACTGTCCGGGGCAAGAGAGGGTAAAGGAAACCGTCCGGGGCATGAGAGGGCGTAAAGGCATCCGTCCGGGGTAAGAGAGGGCGTAAAGGAAACCGTCCGGGGTAAGAGAGGGCGTAAAGGAAACAGTCCGGGGTAAGAGAGGGCGTAAAGGAAACCCTCCCGGGAAAGAGAGTGCGTAAAGGAAACCGTCCGGGGTAAGTGAGGGCGTAAAGGAAACCGTCCGGGGTAAGTGAGGGCATAAAGGAAAACGTCCGGGGCAAGAGAGGGCGTAAAGGAAACAAACCGGGGAAAGAGAGGTCGTAAAGGAAACCATCCGGGGTAAGAGAGGGCGTAAAGGAAACAGTCCGGGGCAAGAGAGGGCGTAAAGGAAACCATCCGGGGTAAGAGAGGGCGTAAAGGAAACCAACCGGGGCAAGAGAGGGCGTAAAGGAAACCAACCGGGGTAAGAGAGGGCGTAAAGGAAACCGTCCGGGGTAAGAGAGGGCGTAAAGGAAACAGTCCGGGGCAAGAGAGGGCGTAAAGGAAACTGTCCGGGGCAAGGGAGGGCGTAAAGGAAACCGTCCGGGGTGTAGGAAGGCACAAGGTATTATTGTGGACGGACGATATGTGTCACCGATCTGCCCGAGGTCGGTGAAGTAAAGCCGATTCATTCTGGTGTCAGCGGCAATAGGCCACTGACACGTTTGTATCTGTAGTATGGTAGTAATGCCATTATCCAGGTCGCGCTTTTACTGGAGCAGTCAGAAGAGTTGGGTGGGATGGCTGCTCCCACATTCCAGGCCAGGGTTTACCAGCCCTATATAAGGCCAGCAGGCTGAGGTGAGAGGGGGTGTGGTTCCCTGTCTGACCCAAACTGCTCAGTGGAGCAATTGTTTGTCTGAGAGTCAGAGCTGGGCCTTGCACTCTGGAGAGACTGGGACCTGCATGCCGTTTACTAACCCTGGAACACCGAGTACGGTAATGTGACTGGTAACAGAGACGGTGTTTACTGGTGTATTTTGGCTGATGCAAGCCTGTGTTGTGTGAACCGCACGAATAAAGTTTGCTGTGACTTACCTTGGAAGAGACTGCTATCGTTTGGGCTAATCCCTACAGGGGTAGGAGAAGGCGTAAAGGAAACTGTCTGGGGCAAAAGAGGGCGTGAGGGCAACCGTCCGGGGCAAGAGAGGGCGTGAGGGCAACCGTCCGGGGCAAGAGAGGGCGTGAGGGCAACCGTCCGGGGCAACAGAGGGCGTGAGGGCAACCGTCCGGGGCAAGAGAGGGCGTGAGGGCAACCTTCCGGGGAAAGAGAGGGCGTGACGGCAACCGTCCGGGGCTAGAGAGGGCGTGAGGGCACCCGTCCGGGGCTACAGCCCGAGGAGCAAAAGAGGGCGTGAGGGCAACCGTCCGGGGCAACAGAGGGCGTAAAGGAAACCGTCCGGGGCAAGAGAGGGCGTAAAGGAAACCGTCCGGGGCAAAGAAGGGCGTTGAGGGCAACCGTCCGGGGCAAGAGAGGGCTGAGGGCAACCGTCCGGGGCAAGAGAGGGCTGTGAGGGCAACCGTCCGGGGCAAGAGAGGGCGCGTTGAGGGCAACCGTCCGGGCAAGAGAGGGCGTGAGGGCAACCATCCGGGGCAAGAGAGGGCGTGAGGGCAACCGTCCGGGGCAAGAGAGGGCGTGAGGGCAACCGTCCGGGGCAAGAGAGGGGCGTGAGGGCAAACCGTCCGGGCAAGAGAGGGCGTGAGGGCAACCGTCCGGGGCAAGAGAGGGCGTGAGGGCAACGTCGGGGCAAGAGGGGCTGAGGGAACCGTCTGGGGCAAGAGAGGGCGTGAAGGCAACCGTCCGGGGCAAGAGAGGGCGTGAAGGCAACCGTCCGGGGCAAGAGAGGGCGTGAAGGCAACCGTCCGGGATAAGAGAGGAGGCATCAGTCTATAGTGAATGGTGGATCCTGTGTTATCTATATATAGGTGTTACATGTCAGTGTAATCCTGCCTGTGATGAGGAGACTGCAGGGAAGTGATCTCTACAGAACAGGTGGTGTCAATCTATAGTGAATGGTGGATCCTGTGTTATCTATATATAGGTGTCACCTGTCAGTGTAATCCTGCCTGTGATGAGGAGATTGCGGGGAGGTGATCTCTACAGAACAGGAGGGGTCAGTCTATAGTGAATGATGGATCCTGTGTCATCTATATATAGGTGTTACCTGTCAGTGTAATCCTGCCTGTGCTGAGAATGAGGAGACTGCGGAGAAGTGATCTCTACAGAACAGGAGGGGTCAGTCTATAGTGAATGGTGGATCCTGTGTTATCTATATATAGGTGTTACCTGTCAGTGTAATCCTGCCTGTGTGAGGTGACTGCAGGGATGTGATCTCTACAGAACAGGAGGGGTCAGTCTATAGTGAATGGTGAATCCTGTGTTATCTATATATAGGTGTTAACTGTCACTGTAATCCTGCCTGTGATGATAAGGAGACTGTGGGGTAGTGATCTCTACAGAACAGGAGGGGACAGTCTTTAGTGAATGGTGGATTCTGTGTTATCTATGTATAGGTGTTACCTGTCAGTGTTATCCTGCCTGTGATTATGAGGAGACTGCAGGGAAGTGATCTCTACAGAACAGGAGGGGTCAGTCTATATTGAAAGGTGGATCCTGTGTTATCTATATATTATATAGGTGTTACCTGTCGGTGTAATCCTGCCTGTGATGAGGAGAATGCGGAGAAGTGATCTCTACAGAACAGGAGGTATCAGTCTATAGTGAATGGTGGATCCTGTGTTATCTATATATATAGGTGTTACCTGTCAGTGTAATCCTGCCTGTGATGATGAGGAGAATGCAGAGAAGTGATCTCTACAGAACAGGAGGTATCAGTCTATAGTGAATGGTGGATTCTGTGTTATATTTATATAGGTTTTACTGTCAATGTAATCCTGTGATGAGGAGACTGTAGGGAAGTGATCTCTACAGAACAGGAGGGGTCAGTCTATAGTGAATGGTGGATCCTGTGTTATCTATATATAGATGTTAACTGTCAATGTAATCCTGTGATGAGGAGACTGTAGGGAAGTGATCTCTACAGAACAGGAGGGGTCAGTTTATAGTGAATGGTAGATCCTGTGTTATCTATATATAGGTGTTACCTTTCAGTGTAATCCTGCCTGTGATGATGCAGGGAAGTGATCTCTGCAAGAAAGTGATCTCTACAGAGCAGTAAAACAAATTTATAAAGAATTTTAAGGTGTTTTTTTTTTTTATAAATGTAAAAACTGGATATGAACAATAGTTATTCTTCTGGTGACTCATTTCTCCTCACCAGGCCCTTTCATATATCATCAGGATACACCACGAGCCCCTTTCAAATATAACAAAGAACCACACATGTGTTTATAGGGAACAGCAGATCTATGAGGGTTTATACATTTAGCATCAGCATCTGTGGATTAGGACTCTATTAAAAATCCTCCCCCCCCCTCGCTCTGGACATCAGACTCCAAGATATTAAAAGAAAACAAGAGGGTGAAGCATCAGGTCACACAATCAGCAGAAACCGGACCGTCCCCCACAGGCAGCGAAATGAAGAGCAAACAAGGCTGCTCAGGAGTAGGATCTACTAGGATGTGCAAGAGAACCTTGCAGGGTCAGTATAATGTACGGGGACCTCATAGGGTCAGTATAATGTACGGGGACCTCATAGGATCAGTATAATGTACGGGGACCTCATAGGGTCAGAATAATGTACGGGGACCTCTTAGGATCAGTATAATGTACGGGGACCTCATAGGGTCAGTATAATGTACGGGGACCTCATAGGGTCAGTATAATGTATGGGGACCTCATGGGATCTAATAGGATGTGCAAGAGAACCTCGCAGGATCAGTATAATGTACGGGGACCTCGTAGGATCAGTATTATGTACGGTGACCTCTTAGGTTCAGTATAATGTACGGGGACCTCTTAGGGTCAGTATAATGTACGGGGACCTCGTAGGGTCAGTCTAATGTACGGGGACCTCATAGAGTCAGTACAATGTACGGGGACCTCGTAGGGTCAGTACAATGTACGGGGACCTCGTAGGGTCAGTACAATGTACGGGGACCTCATAGGGTCAGTATAATGTATGGGGACCTCATAGGGTCAGTATAATGTACGGGGACCTCATAGGGTCAGTACAATGTACGGGGACCTCGTAGGGACAGTACAATGTACGGGGACCTCCTAGGGTCAGTAAAATGTACGGGGACCTCAAAGGGTCAGTCTAATGTACGGGGACCGTAGGATCAGTATAATGTACGGGGACCTCGTAGGGTCAGTACAATATACGGGGACCTCGTAGGGTCAGTATAATGTACGGGGACCTCGTAGGGTCAGTAGAACGTACGGGGACCTCGTAGGATCAGTATAATGTACGGGGACCTCGTAGGGTCAGTCTAATGTACGGGGACCTCGTAGGATCAGTATAATGTACGGGGACCTCATAGGGTCAGTATAATGTACGGGGACCTCATAGGGTCAGTCTAATGTACGGGGACCTCATAGGATCAGTATAATGTACGGGGACCTCGTAGGGTCAGTATAATGTACGGGGACCTCATAGGGTCAGTCTAATGTACCAACTATTGTATAAAATTCCCTATAAAATCCCTACACTTATCCAATTACAGGGACTCGTCTGAGCTAACAAATAGCAGTAACCTAAGGTTGGGTTCACACGGCAAGGGACAAATTCCGCTCCATTTTGACTGAAGCAGAAACGTCCATCACAACCATTATTTTTTTTTACACAAAACATGTGGGTTTTTGGGTTTTTCAGTGGTTGGCGTTTTTTTTTTAACAGTTTTGGTCACTGATTTTGTCCAGAATTTTGTGCAGTTCTTGGACTTGTATTACAATGAAAAAATGTGAAAGTGTTAGGACATCGAGATAAATATATTTATATATACACACACACACACACACACGCATACACACACACACATACACACGCACACACACACACACACGAGCGGCACGCGCACACACACACACACACGCATACACACACACACACACACACACACGCACACACACACACACGAGCGGCACGCGCACACACACACACACGCGGCACACACGCACACACACACACACACGAGCGGCACGCGCACACACACACACACACACACACACACACAGCGCACACACACACCCAAACGAGCGGCCGCCCCACACACACAACACACACA
>JAODAL010079963.1:0-12396 GCA_025379985.1 Phyllomedusa bahiana | reverse complement strand
AGGGGGAATTACATACTGTCAAACAAATTTGAAAAAAAAAAAGGGGTTGACGAAAAATGACTAGTAATGATAAAGAGGAAAAAGAGGGCCCTCCCGTGGGGGGGTTCAATCTAAAGGGGGGGGGGAAGAACAGGAGGTGTGGGGCGGACATTTTGGGGGGGTGTACTGGTGTGGGTTAGTGTAGGTTATATGCTATCCTGAAGAAATGGGTTTTCAGGTTCCCTTATTGAAACTGCTGAAAGTTGGGGGGGAGTCTGATGTTTTGGGTTAAGGAGTTCCAGAGAATGGGTGAAGCACAAGTGAAGTCTTGGAGATGGTTGTGTGAGGAGCTGATGAGGGGGGAGAAAGAGGAAAAGGGTCCTGTGAGGAGCTGAGATTGCGGTTAGGGGAGGTATCTGGAGATTAGAGCAAGATTGTATGGAGGAGAGAGGTTAGGGAAAGAGCCTTGTAGGTCAGGTTAGTAACTTGAAATGAATGCGCTGGGCCAATGTGGAGCCATGAGGGATTGACAGAGGGGAGAGGCAAAAGGAGTAGCAGGGAGAGAGGTGGATAAGACGGGCAGCAGAGTTAAGGAGGGTTTTTAAAGGGAGCGAGAGTGCGGATTGGAGGCCACAGGAAGGGAATGTTGGCATAGTCTAGGGGGGGGAGATGACGAGGGGGTGGACTAGCGTTTTTGTAGTGTCAGAGTTGAGGAATGGGCGGATGCGTGAAATATTTTTCAGGTGGAGGCGGCAGGCAGAGGTGAGGGCTTGGATGTGTGGTTTGAAGGAAAAAGGGGAGTCAAAGGTTATCCCAAGGCAGCGAAACTTGTGGAGCTGGTGAGAGACTGTAGCCATTAACAGTGATAGAGAGATTTGGTGGAGGGCTGGAGTTTGACGGTGGAAAGATGATGAGTTCGGTTTTATCCACATTTAGTTTTAAGAGATGGTAGGAGAAGAAGAAGGATATGGACGATAGGCAGTCTGGGATCCGGGAGAGAAGAGAGTTAATATCAGGACCGGAGATATAAAAATGTCGTCCGCATACAGGTGGTAGTGAAAGCCATGTGAGGCTATGAGCTTACCCAGGCCAAGAGTGTAGATAGAGAAGAAGATTGGGCCCAGGACTGACCCCTGGGGGACACCAACAGAGAGTGGGCGGGAGGAGGAGGTGGTGCAAGAGTGAGAGACACTGAATGTCCGTTCAGAGAGGTATGAAGAGATCCAGGAGAGGCCAAGTCAGTGATGCCGAGGGGAAGGATTTGTAGCAGGATGGAGTGGTCCACAGTGTCAAAGGCAGAAGACAGGTCTAAGAGGAGAAGCACAGAATAGTGGCGTGAGGCTTTAGGGCAGTTTCAGTGGAGTGGTTGGGTCGGAAGCCTGATTGGAGTGGGTCGAGAGAGTTGGAGGAGAGGTGGTAGGACAGTTGAAGATAGACATGCTGTTCCAGGAGTTTGGATGCAAAAGGAAGCAGTGAGCTGGTACGATAGCTGAACAGTGAGGAGGGGTCGAGAGATGGTTTCTTAAGGATGGGGGTGATGGTCGCATTTTTTAAATGAGGAAGGGAAGATCCCAAAGGGGTTAGTGATAGGTTTGAATAGGTGGGTGAGGCGGGGAAAGATAACAGTGCTGAGGTCTGGGATGAGGTAGGATGGCAGTGGTTCAAGGTTACAGGTATTGAGCTTGGATTTGGACACTAGAGAGGAAAGGTTATCGTGACTAACAGTGGGAAAGCAGGATATGGAAGTGTACACTGGGGACTGTGTCAGGGTAAGGGTGGGTGGTGGCGATGGTGGAGGTATAGAGGTGGGCAGTAGGGTTTGTGGCCTGAAGCTTTCTCTGATGAGGTTGATCTTATTTATAAAATGAGTGGCAAAATTGTCCGCTGATAGGAGAGATGGGGGAGGAGGTGCTGGGGATGAAGGAGAGAGTTGAAGGTGCTGAATAAATGTCTGGGGTTGTGAGACAGGGAGGATATGATGGTGGTGAAGTAATCCTGTTTGGCGGTGGTGAGTGCAGACTTAAATGTGTGTAGCGATTGTTTGTATGAGGTGAAGTCGTCGGTGGAGCGGCTGTTCTTCCAGCGGTGGTCAGCACGTCTGGAAGCTCGCCTCAGGTGTTTAGTGGAGGCTGTGTGCTAGGGTTATCTGTTGATGTTGCAGGTTCTGTTGTGTCTGAGAGGAGCGACTGAGTCAAGGGTGGTGGTGATTGTGTTGTTGTAGAAAGCAGTGGCCGCGTCTGGGTTGTCAAGTGAGGATATGGTAGAAGGAGGTGCAAGAGAGTCAGAGAGTGTGCAAGGGTTAAGGTTTTATAAGTTCCTGCGGGGGTGTACTAGATGTGAGACAGGAGGAGCAGGTGAAGTGGAGATGGTGGAGAAGGTAATCAGGTTGTGGTCAGATATGGGGTGAGGGGAGTTTAAGATGCCAGATAGAGGGCAGAGGCAGGTGAAGATGAGGTCCAGCGTCTGTCTGTCTGTGTGGGTGGCTCCAGAGGTCCACTGTGAGAGGCCAAAGGAAGAGCAGAGTGAGAGGAGTTTGTTGGCAGCAGAGAGGTGTGCATCAATTGGGATGTTAAAGTCTCCCATGACAATAGTGGGGATGTCAATGGAAAGAAAGTGGAGAAGCCAGGAATAGAAGTGGTTAAGGAAGGTAGTGGCAGTGCCTGGGGGGCGGTAGACCACAGCCACTTGCAGGTTGGAGGGGGAGTAGATGCGGACAGAGTGCACCACAAAGGAGGGGAGGGTAATGGAGGGTAGAGGTGAAATGGGAACAAAGGAGCAGGTGTCAGACAGGGGAAAATCCAACACTCCTCCATGCTTGTTACCGGGCGGGAGATGTGGGAAAGTTGGAGACCACCAAAGAGAGACAGCAGGGGAGACAGTGTCAGAGGGTGTGAGCCCGGTTTCTGTTAGACCCAAAGGAAGAGTAATTTGTGTGAGGGGTAACAAGTAAAAGTAAAGTAGGAGAGTTTGTTACATTTCAGACCGTGGGTTCCAGAGAGCTCCACAGAGAGAGAGAGAGAGTGAGCTGGGATCAAGGGAATGTGTTTTAGGTTGAAGTGGTTAATAGAGTTTGTAGGGGTAAATGTGTTTGGAAAGCTTGAGACAATAGTGGGAATGTGCTGGGGAGGGCCTGGGTTAGGAGATATGTCCCCAGCAGCCAGGAGCAACAGAGAGAGGGTGAGCAGGTGGGAGTATGATAGACTGTAGTTTGCTTGGGTCTGTTTGGTGCAGAGGGCATTGATAGTGGGAAAGAGGTTGGTGGCAAGAGTCAGATGAGAGGGAAGAATGCAGGGAGAGATATAGAACTCATTGCCCAGCAAAGGGGTGTGGGGATAAGCAATTAGTTTCAGGAAAATGGAGGTAGAGATAATGAAGGGAAGGAAAAGCATGGTGGGAGATAGGTTAGCAAGCTAATAGTTGAAAAGAATAAGAGTAGCTGTTACCTTGCCATCCTTGTTCAATCCTGGTTTAAGTCTGGTTTTAAGTCAGCCACTTAGAATGGCCACTTTGAATAAGGCCGCTGCGACCAAGTCACGAGCGACCCCTAGCATGGATTTATACAGACAGTTCAGGTTCAATGCTCTCTCCCATTTGGCGATGTAACCCGGTGACCTGGAATAATTATCTGAAATTAGTTGAGAATAGGAAGTGGACAGCCCTTTTTCATATTTTAAATTATTCTTAAGAAAATGGTGAAAAGGGGTGGAAAAAGTGGGGTTCGTTGGCCAGGAACATTTATCTAGAATATGCCGGATTTGTAAGTATTTGAAAAAGTCTCTGGGAGATATACCGAATGTGTGGGATAACTCAGAAAAGCGCTTTAAAGTAGAACCAGAGTAAAGTTTATCGACAGTATCTAGGCCTTTGGCTATCCAATCATGAAGTGAAAGTTGTGCAGAACAGAGTTGCAAAACCTTGAGAGGGCAAGAGATCTTTGAAACAGTAATGAGCTGATGTTTTACCACTTGGGCTTTCCAGACTTGAAATAAATAGTTAAGCGCAGGTAGTTTAGTCTCTGGGATAGGAAGATTTAGGATGAGAGCTATGAGTAGGTCTCTACCAAAATAGGGAAATAGTGCCGTGTCTTCCAGGCAAGACCAGTGGTGAGTTTTGGGCGAATTCCATAAGTAGTAGATGGGATCCAGGATTTCTGCAAAGTTATATAGTCTAAGATTTGGGACTGACATTTCCCCCTTATTACGGTGGAGATAAAGATAATGCTTACTGCATCTCAGTTTTTGGGATCTCCAGATAAATTTTAGTATTAATGTTTGGATTACAGCCGATCGGATTATGAAAGGGAGACATCGACATAAATACAAAAATCTGGGTAGCAGGAACATTTTAACTACATTAATTCTGGCTAGCCAGGAAATAGGTAAAGTGTTAAGTCTGCTCACTTCTGTGGACAAGAAGGACCAGAGGTACTGGAAACTGATATAAATATTTTTGTGGATCTACAGTGAGTGTACCTCAGTGGATAAAGAATATTCCAGTCACAAATAAATAAGGATTGTATCCCCTAAGGCTATGTCTACATGGCACTGGACAAAAAGCGACCTGAAAACCAAATCCTAAAAACACTCATAAAACTGAGTTTTAGGTCTACTACCTGTCAAAAGTTGCTGAAAAAAAAAACATTTTTGGTGTTTTTATGCACTTTTTTGCGTGTTTTTTACACACTTTTTTGCATAAATGGAAAGCATTATAATTGCTATGGATTTCTGCAAAAAACGCACCAAAAAAGTGGCAAAAAAGTCCAGCGCTATACATGGACTCAAATAGTAAATTTTCTGCCCTGCTCAGTGGTTTTTTGCAACATGTTCCAAAAAGCAACCATCAAAAAATTGAGCAGAAAAAATGTTCTGTGGAGACAACAGAATGTCTTTACTATATAAACTGCAGTGGAGTGATAGCCTAAAACTGAAATTGTGAATTACCACACCTTCCAAGTTCCCTTTAAATACATTTTAAAATAGTGTTTAAATTTATAGCCCAGTTGTTGGTGTCACTTGGTCGTGCTTCCTCTCCTGCACATGTTGTTCTAGATTGCCTTACTGTTGCCAATTTCTCTTTACTACATTCCTGACTCTGCCTTTTCTGCCACCTGCCCTGACCATTTGCTCATGCCCTGTTTAAATCTCTGCCTCACCCTTCTGTACCATGCTCTGTGGCTCCTCGGCAGTCCCCACAAGGACCTATATTAGGGGTAGCAACCTGGGGGCTACCCACATCAAACACCAACTGGCCTTGCAATGGGGGCTCCTTAGACTTCCATTCTTGGCATACATTACGTCAACCCTCCAAAGGTGACCAAGTGGATCCACCAGACTCGTTAAGAATATTCTACTGTGGGCCAATATGCAGTGCAATTCCGGACCCGGTCTTCTCAATTGACCAGGAATGATGAGGCCATTTTAGCTACCTTCTGGGAAGGTCCGGCCAGTCGCATCAAGGATCAACCTGCGGACTGTGACCTGCCCACCAACCTGTACAATCTCATTACTCTGGCCACTGGCATTGATACACCAGCAATGAGAAGTCTCCCAAATTCATAGGGTTTCCCATCTGGCACCCATAGTCCAGTGTCCACTCCAGCTGGCATCTTCATTTCCGCAAGAAGAACCTATGCAGGTGGAGAGATCCCACCTGTCAGAGGGAAAGAGCTTGCCAATGGAATTTGGGCCTCCACCTCTATCATGTCACCAAGGAGCACCTGCTGAAGGACTGCTTTGTCTGTCTGGGAAAATCTAGAGCCTAGGTTCTAAGGGAGAGGTAACTCTGGGTGATGGTATTTCCTTTTCACATGTCCCCCTGCAGGTCACTCTTGTGCTTCCATTCAGCTACAGTCTTCAGGTTGCAGTCTTTGTGGGCTCTGTGGGCAAATGTATCCATCTCAAACTTGTTGCCAAGCATAACTTAGATGTGTTCTCCTTGGCCAAGACCCTCTCTGTCTCTTCAGTTAATGGGGAGATCCTCTCTTCTACCAACTGATACCACACTGAAATTCTCACTCTGCGTGTGGGAGTTTTACACCAAGAGAAGATTCCATTCCTCCTGCTCCCCTGTTGTTCCAATACTTTACTAACAGCCAGGGACTAATTGGAGAACTGGTGAAGTGACGTGTTGAAGTGACAAGTGCTTCACCTCCTGCCTTTTGGCTCCCCATCCATCTCATTTAATCAATGCCACAACATTGTGGCCTTCCGGTCCTGCTCCTTCTTGACTACCTGTGCACTATTGTGACTTTGAAGATATCTTTTGTAAGAATCAGGCAGAGGAGCTGCCTCCTCACCAGCCATATGAATGTTCAACAGAGCTTCAGTCGGTAATCTCCATCCTCATGGTACGGTGTTCCCTCTGTCACGGCCCAAAACAGAAGCCATGTTGGCCTACATCAAGGAGAATCTTGAGAATTGGTATGTACGTAAATCCTCCTCTCCTGCAGGAGCAGGATTCTTCATTGAGAAAAAGGACAGTTCTTCAACTAAAGGGGTCTCAACAAGATAACTATAAAAAAAAAAATGTTACCCGCTAACACTGATATCTGAACTTTTTCACAGGATCCAAGGTCTTTTCCCCTCAGAGGGGCCTATAATCTTGTCCGCATTAGAAAAGGAGATGAATCAAACACTTCTTTCAATGCCCAAGATGGCCACTTCAAATATTTTCGGACTCTGCAATCTGACAGTCTTTCAGGAATTTGTAAATTACATTTTTCAAGATCTACTATATGACTGTGTCCTTGTCCTGGATGATATTCTAATATCCTCACCAGATCTGGGGTCACATTGTGTCCATGTTAGCCTAGTCCTTGCTGCCTTCATGAGATTTGCCTTTGTGCCAAGCTTGAAAAGTGCAGCTTTGAGTACTCCAGCTTACCATCCTTAGGCTACATCATCTCCTCCCAAGGACTCCAAATGGACCTCGATAAACAGGCTGTTGTGCTAAACTGTCCTGCAGGTCTCTGACCAATTCCGTGGTTCATTGGCTATGAAAACCACTAGTGGCAATTTATCCCACACTTCTCCACCCTCGTGGCACCCATAATCTCCCTAAACAAGTTGTGGATCTTCTAAACAGAGGAAGCCTTCTCACAACTGAAGTCTTCTTTTGCCTCAGCTGCAGTGCTCCACCACCTAGCCCCAAAAAAACCCTTCTCCCTCGAAATTGATGCTTCCTCACTTGGGGCAGGAGCAGTCCTCTTTCAAAAACTGCCAAGGACGTATTTCATACCTGCGGCTTCTCCTCAAAGACCTTCTCTTCTGCCGATAAAAATAATTTGTGAGTTGCTAGCCATCGAGTTGGACCTAGAAGACTGGTGACATCTCTTGGAAGATGCAGTGTTTCCACTAATGATTTATACTGATCACAAAAATCCTGTGTATCTTAGTGCCTAAACATTCATCAAGCACTCTGGTCCTTATTCTTTCCTCACATCAACTTCTACCTTTACTTTTGACCCTCAGACAAGAATGTTAAAGCGGACACACTACACAAGGCCTCAGATGTCTCAGATTCCGTACCAGACATACAGCATATAATACCCCTGGAATGCCTCATCAGTGCTGTGCCTGTAAAGTTACATGAAATTCATCCAGGGAAGATATATCCATGTCCAGCATTAAGAAAATGAATCCTTTCCTGGGGACACGCCTCCCATGTTGCTGGTCACTCAGGTGTCTGCAAATCCCTCTACCTGGTCTCACGGCACAACTGGTGGCCAACTCTTGCACTGAATGTAAAGGACTTTGTGGTTGCTTGTCCTAACTATACCCGTAACAAGAGCTCCAATCTGAAACCGCTGGCCTTCTGCAGTGCGTAAAACTCCTTGGACCCATATTGCCATGGACTTTGTTACCGATCAATTGTCCTTCTCAGGTTGATCTGTGATCTGGGTCATGGTGGGTCACATTTTGAAGATGGCGCAATTCATCCCTCTAACTGGCCTCCTGTCTACAGCCGAGTTGGTTTCTCTATTTCTTATCCACATCTTCCATTTGCACGGAATGCTGACTCATATTGTCTCCAACAGAGGGGTGCAGTTTACCTCCCGATTTTTGCATGCACTCTGTTCCAAGCTTTAAATCAAGCTCGACCTGTCCTTGGCACACTATCCCCAGACTAGAACAGGTGAATCAAATACGGTGAGTCTATTTTCATTAATTCGTGTCTCCCCGGCAAGATAAGGGATACCCCCTCCCACATTGTTTTTTGGGTTCATTTTAGTTCAGCCATTGAGCTGTGAACAAGCCCCTAAGAACTGGAGTGTTTTTTAAGTAAGTAATGTCCCATTTTTTGTATGTTTTTTTTCTATAAATTGTTAGTGTAGGGACTCACAAGACATGAGGAGCCGTTAAGAGGCTTGTGAGCTTGTATATTGGGGCCCCATTACTAACTAATACCTCATATTTAATATTTTTCCAGTATGTCATTTTTTATTTGCCCAACAGTGCTGGGGAGCAGAGTGTACCTGTGTTGTGTTGGACACTTAGAAAATGCTGGGCAGCCCACCAAGTCTAATAGTATGGGTGTCACTAATAGGTTGTAAGCCAGCATGGTGTACCACACGTATCTATATTTATGGCACACTTTTGTATCGCCTTATAATATGCAATTGTAGTACCAGCAACCACCCCCCTCATGCACTGAGGTCGTGTGAGTGGTTGCTTTATGGGTAGTTTGGCATCTGTGCAATCTTCCCATGAATTATACTGTGGCTTTTCTGCATGCTGTTGTGAATAGGTGTTAAGTTGGTGTGCAGTTTTTCATCTTGCTCAAGTAATTAGCTGCACCTGTGATTTTTTTCCCATTTTGCATAAATCCCCGAGTTGCTAACTTCTGGGTTCATTTTAGTTCAGCCATTGAGCTGTGAACAAGCCCCTAAGAACTGGAGTATTTTTTGAGTAAGTAATGTACCATTTTTTGTATGTTTTTTTTCTATAAATTGTTAGTGTAGGGACTCACAAGACATGAGGATCCGTGAAGAGGCTTGTGAGCTTGTGTATTGGGGCCCCATTACCAACTAATACCTCATATTTAATATTTTTCAAGTATGTCATTTTTTATTTGCCCAACAGTGCTGGGGAGCAGAGAGTACCTGTGTTGTGTTGGACACTTAGAAAATGCTGGGCAGCCCACCTAGTCTAAAAGTATGGGTGTCACTAATAGGTTGTAAGCCAGCATGGTGTACCACACGTATCTATATTTATGGCACACTTTTGTATCGCCTTATTATATGCAATTGTAGTACAAGCAACCACCCCCGTCATGCACTGAGGTCGTGTGAGTGGTTGTTTTATTGGTAGTTTGGCATCTGGACAATCTCCCCATGCATTATACTGTGGCTTTTCTGCATGCTGGTGTGAATAGGTGTTAAGTTGGTGTGCAGTTTTTCATCTTGCTCAAGCAATTAGCTGCACCTGTGATTTTTTTTTCCCATTTTGCATAAATCCCTGTGTTGCTAGCTTCTGAGTTCATTTTAGTTCAGCCATTGAGCTGTGAACAAGCCCCTAAGAACTGGAGTGCACATTGTTTTTGGTCACCAACCTCAGCTCCATCTTTCAGCCATCACTGATTTTCCAGAGGTTAATGTTCAAATTTGCAACTTACAGCTCATCTGGCATCAAGCCCACCATCTTCTGCAGGCCTTTGCGAAAATCAAAAGGCAGGCCAACAAAAAGTGATGCACTCTGCCTGTGTTCCATCCTGGAGACAAGGTCTGGCTCTCTGCAAGAAATATTTGCCTGTGGGTAACAAGCCTGAAGCTGGCTCCTTGCTACCTTAGTCCTTTCTCTGTTCTCCATCAAATAAACAGTCTTGTTCAAGCTCGTCCTTCACCCATCTCTCCATATTCTCAATGCCTTCCATGTGTCCTTTCTCAAACCTCTTGTCCTTAATTGGTATTGTCACAACACAGCTGCCCCGTCCACCATATCTAAGGCTGAGGACACTTACAGTATGAGATCAAAGATATCCTGGACATAAAGCATACTTGAGGCAAGGTCTATTATCTCATTGATTGGAAGGGCAACAGTCTTGAGGAGAGGTCCTGGGAGCCCCATTAAAATATAAATATACATAGGTCCATGTGGTAATCCAGCATTTTCATAAACTCCAGGCTCAGAAGAGGGGGAGCTATAAGGGATGGGGAGTATTGCAGTGCCCACTCAGATTGTGCTGCAGTCCGGATGCCAATATACACTCAACTGCTCCACTACTCACCTGTCCCCGCTCTAGGCTCAGCCTGGCAGGCAAAAGCAACCTTCTGGACAGTGAGGTTAAAATATCCTCACACGAAAATTCATCTTATTTGATATAAACTTTAATGAATCCTTAATACAAAAAACAGAAATATTGCAGCTAGCCTATTATATGTAGCATATTCATACAATGCGGTTTAACCCTAGAACGCATATTGGGGGCCTTTTAGGTATTTTTGCTATTATCTGCAAAATTACTTTAGTTAGAATTTTGAAACTCCAGGTATTCCTCAAGTATGTCATTGTTGATAATACCCAGTTGTTCATATAATTTTTTTTTCATAGGCATTATGGTGTAACAATGCTTGTTTGGTGAAAACTACATTTGTACGAATTGGGGGCCTTTTAGGCCCCCGCTGTTTTTATCATGTTCTCAGAAGTGTTTGTGTCTCAAGTTACTTTATTTGTACTCAGTAATGCTGGTGGAGGGGCCAGGGTGTGGATAATAACAAGTGAGGATGTTCATGTGATTTTTGGAGGAGTGATAAGGCCATGACATCACCTCAGGTCCTCTGAACACAGTAATGAGCTGTGTATATAGAGTACTGAGGACAGTATACACTGTGAGCTAATTGCTGAAGGACCTGTGATAAGATAAACTGTTGAGAGGAATCTGTTTCATTTTCTAACATCTAGTCAGGCAATGCACAGTCTTCCCCAAGTGTCTGACTGACCAAGAGATTGAAGCGATTATGTTTCAAAGTGATGATGAAAGTGAACTATCTTTGTCTGATGAAGAATATCTGCCACCAGCTAATCAAACATCCTCATCCAGTGATTCTTCTGATGATGAAGAAGTGAATCTAGTGGATCCTCAAGAAGTGATTAGTAGAACATCCAAAACGAATGTTTTTTGGGACAGTAATCCTACATTAGTTGGACGTACTCCAATACACAATATTGTGAGACAGGCTCAAGGAGCTGTTGGAAGTCCCAGTTACTTTAAACCTAAAGATGTATTCTGTACTTATTTTTCTGACAATATTGCAGAAGAGGTCCTATTATGTTCAAACCTAGAAGGAAGACGTATCGCTTCTGCAAAAATAAGTCCTTGAAAATATCTCAAAAGAGGAACTTTATGCATATATTAGACTTTTCCTGCTGGCAGGGAGTCAAAAACTCGTATGATGTCCCAATACGAGAATTATTTCTGGACCCAGTTTCTGATCCACACTATAAGGCGACAATGTCAGTGGGCAGATATGAGGAAATTAGAACAATCATTCGCTTTGATGATAAGTGAATAGTGTTGAGCGATTATTATCGACAAAGTTGAAATCGGCACAGTTTTTATGTTGATCGAATTTTTTAGATCATGCGATAATTTAGGTTAAAATCTGTGCATCATCTATTAATATTTTGAGATTCCCGGTTCACATATTTTGATCAAAAGATGTTTAAGCTGCCAATGACTTTCAACGTGATCTCAAATAGGGCAGTCCTACACTATCTTTTACCTCTCAATAGAGCCACATTCAGGCCTCTCACTGGGTCCACCGACCTCCTTTATCCAGAGAGAAAAAAATATATAAACACCCAACCTGCTAAGCTGCACTTCTTATGACAAGCCTGTGAGAGTGGGCAGGTGCAGAAAATCAAAATGGAGGCACCCTTTCCTCCCCATATAGGTTAAAATCAATATATACCAAATATAACGTATGGTTCTGCACAAAAAACACTTCTGAAAAAACATATGCAAACCTGGGTGCCACTGGCAGGGCTGCGACACACATATATATATAATATATATTATATATATATATATATATTTATATATAATATAATAATATACTAATATATATATATACATGAACACACGCACTCCACTGCCAGTGGCACCCTACTGCAAAAAGGGCAATACATTACGTGGAAATCCCTAAGAAGCTTCTTTAGGGATTTCCACGTAATGTATCATCTATTAATATCGCGCCATTTTCGGCGCTTCCTGTCATTTTGGCGGCCAGCAAATCAGCTTACAGAATAGAGAAGGGTGAGATGTGTGGTGCGACGTCATGACTGGGATGTGTATGGTTGCGTTGGCTGGAAAAATCACATGACCTCGTTTTACATCGAACAGCCCTTCCCGTTCATGATCAGTGTCTGTCAACGTCTCATAGCAGTAGGCGTGCGTCTGCCTGTGTCCAAAAACAGCTTT
>JAODAL010079962.1:0-12397 GCA_025379985.1 Phyllomedusa bahiana | reverse complement strand
ATTTTTTTTTTTGGTAGCCAAATTCCAAGAAAAGGTTTAATTAAATTTTTTTTGGGTTTTGTGGCGTAGAAAATACGCCATTGAAACCCACGTAAAAAGTACTAGTTTGGGGGTGGCTCAATTCATTTCCCGGCAATTTACACCCAAGGGGTTAATTAAGCGTTGTTTTGTTTGGTGTGTGTACAAAAATAAACCGTCTTTTTCAAGGGCCAAAAATATATATATTTTTTTTGGTACCCTAATTCACAAGAAAAGGTTTAATTTAAAAATTTTATCTCTTGTTGTGGGCGTAAAAAAATACCCCTTTGGGTAACAGGGCTACAAAGTATTTGTTTGTGGTGGGTTTAATTCTATTGGAAATTTTACATCCGGGGGTTTAAATTAAGCGTTGTTTTGCTGGTGTGTGACAAAAAAAAAACCGTTTTTTTAACGCCAAATAATATTTTTTTTTTTGGTTTAGCCTATTCACAAGCAAAGGTTAATTAAAATTTTTTCTCTTGTTGTGTGGCAAAGGAAAAATCCCCATTGTAAACGCTACAAAGCTATTTGTTTGTGGTGGTCAATTCTATTGCGCAATTTACATCCGGGGGTTTAAATTAAGCTTTGGGTTTTGCTGGTGTGCTGACAAAAAAAAACCTTTCTTTTTCAACGCCAAATATAAAATTTTTTTTTTGGTAGCCTAATTCACAAGCAAAGGTTAATTAAATTTTTTTCTTGTTGTGTGGCTTTGAAAAAACCCATTGTAACACGTAAAAAGCTATTTAGTTTGTGGTGGCTAAATTCTATTGCCCCTTTTTTTACATCCGGGGGTTAAAATTAAGGTTGTTTTGTGTTGTGCTGACAAAAAAAAACCGCCCTTTTTTTTCAACGCCAAATATTTTATAATTTTTTTTTGGTAGCCAAAATTCACAAGAAAAAGGTTAATTACAATTTTTTCCCCTTTGGGGTTTTGGGGCCCGTAGAAAATACCTTTGTAACCGCTAAAAAAAGTATGTTTGTGGTGGTAAAATTCTATTGGGAAAATTTACATCCGGGGGTTAAATTTGCGTTGTTTTGCTGGTGTGGAGGGACAAAAAATAAACCGTCTTTTTCAACGCCAAATATATATTTTTTTTTTTTGGTACCCAATTCACAACCAAAGGGTTTAAAATTAAATTTTATTCTTGTTGTGGGGCTAGAAAATACCCCATTGAAAACGCTACAAAGCTACTATTTTGTGGTGGCTCAATTTATTGCGCAAATTTACATCCGGGGTTTTTTAAAAAGCGTTGTTTTGATGTTTTGTGACAAAAATAAACCGTTTTTTTCAAACCCAAAATAAAATTTTTTTTTTTTGGTAGCATAATTCACAAAAAAAAAGGTTAATTACTTTTTTAAATTCTCTTGTTGTGTGGGAAAGGAAAAAAAAACCCATTGTAACCGCTAAAAAGCACTAGTTTGTGGGGGGCTAATTTATTGCGAAATTTTACATCCGGGGTTTAATTAAGCTTGTTTTGCTGCTGTGCTGAAAAAATTTAAACCGTCTTTTTAAAACACCGAAAATATACATTTTTCTTGTAGCATAATTCAAAAAGCAAAGGTTTAAATTTAAGCCTGTTTGTGCTTTTACTTTAGTAAAAAAACACAGTGTTGTAAACGACAATAAAAGAAAATTTTTTCCCGGGCCATTTGTGGAGCGAAAATTTAAACCCAAAGGGTTTTACCCAAGTTTTTTCAGGGGTTTTCTTTTGGAGTAAAAATACAGGGTGTTTATTTTTAATTTACAGATAGCTTCTTTCAAACAGTGTCTGTACATTTTAGAAAAAAAACATATGTCGACAGAGAGGGGGGCAGGCCCCTGAAAATGCGAGTGGCTTTTGGCACAAACATTTTTTAAAAGGGGCCCCCAGGTCGCGACACGAAAGGGGGACGTGCAGCAGGGGTCACTCGGTGAGGGCCAAAAAAACCTTGATTGGGGTTTTTTAAAAAAGGGTTTGATTGGTTTGTACTTCTTCTCCCAGAGGGAAATCTGAAACCCCAAAGCCAAGAGTGGTGGGCAACCCAAAAAAACACTTATTTGGGCATGGCCGGGGACGGGGTCAGGGCCCCCTCACCTGCCCCTCGGCCCGCCTCTGCCCCAAACCCCGTTCCTCACCCAGGGATTACTTTTGTGGTTTTGGGCCCTCAGCGCCATTATATACCCGGGGATGAAAATTTGAGGAGGGGAATTTTCCAGCAGCTATTTGGGGGGCAGCGAAGAAATGGGGCCAATATCCCACTTTTGCAGTAGGGGGCCCAAAGTATAAAATGTGGGGGAGGGGCCCATGGGGGTAATGGGGTTTGAGGGTCAGCCTCGGCTTACCAAAAAAGGTAAAGGGGGAGGACGGGTTGTGACTTTTTGAAACACAAAATAGATGAGGATGTAGCCCGACCGCACTTGGGGCCGGGTAAAGAAAGGGCTTCTTCATGTCAGGAAAAGAGGGAGTCAGTTTTGCGGTCGGGCAGCGGCCCCAGCCAGCAAGTGGGTTTTTGTGGCCTTTGAGCCCAGCAGGGGAGGCAGCAGTGTGGGGCCCGGGGACCCAAAGCGGAAAGGGGTAAAAAAACCCCCCTTCGCAGGTCCAAGACAGTAGCGGCACAGGGGGCTTTAGCGAGGCAGCGGCGGGAGTAGTTAACCTCAGTGCGGAGCCCTTGGCGGTTTAAAAAAAGCTACTCGGCGGTGTTTGGGAGTTCTTTTTTAAAGGCAACCCGGGGGAAACCGAATATGGGGGATATGAGAATTGTGGGCAGAAAGGTGAAGCGTTGGCCAAAGGGGGTAACGTTGGCACAACCCGGGCCCTGAGTCAACACCCTGCCCGCGTTTACCATCCCGGTTTGGGCCCGGGAGAAAAACGTGGCTAGATGTGGTGGCCCTCCTTTCCCCCTGCAGCAAAACAGCCGGGCCCTTTTGGGACGATGCCCCCTTTTTGCCCGGGCAAGGCTCCACCAAACCCCGAAAAAAGGCAGCTGTTTCTCTTTGAATCCTTCCCCGTCCAGATGTCCTGCTCCTCGCTATCATGGGCCGCCAGGTCCCTTCAGAGAGGCGAAATTTTTAAAAAGGGCAACAAATTTTGGTCCTAACCCCTCCCCCAAGGTGCAGCGTTTACCCTTTTCTCTGTCCCCAAATTGTTGGGTTTCTGCAGTCCCCCCCTTTCCAAAAGGTGGATTGCCCCCATTTTAGGAAAAAAAAAAGGGTTTGTTTCGAGCCGGATGGAGAGTTCCAAGCCGTAATTTCTTTTCCAAAAAGGCAGTACCAGCACTTCATAAATATGTAGAACAGAAAGTGGGTCAGTCCTTGAGCTTATCGGTTTGTTCCAAGGTACACGGCAGCGCGGACGTCTGGAGCTGTAACTACGGTCAGGGCCAGTACATGTCCTTTACGGCCCACTGGGTGAATGTGCTTCCTGCCCAGGCACACCAACAACTTGGACAGGAGACGCCGCTTTCTCCTCCACGTTGTCAAACTGCTGCACCTGCACCAATGTCCGCCTCCTCCTCCTCCACCACACCACCATCTCAGCCCCCACAAGTTATGCTCCCTCAGACCACATGTGTAGGGCACAGCGGTGTCACGCAGTTCTACCCCTAGCTTGCCTCGGCGAACGAAGTCACACAGGGGAGGAACTGCTCCGCGTCATGCAGCAAGAAATCGATGTGTGGCTTTCTCCGCGCCAACTGCAAATCGGAACCATGGTGACGGACAATGGGAGGAACATGGTGTCCGCGCTGCACCGAGGAGGGATGGTCCATGCGCCCTGCATGGCGCACGTGTTCAATCTGGTTGTAAAAAGGTTCCTGAAGTCTTCCACCGATCTTCAGAACATTCTGAAAATGGCCAGGAAACTGTGCATGCACTTTATCCATTCGTACAAACCCAGGAACACCCTCCTCGAGTTGCAGCGGCAGAACGGCCTCCCCCAACACGCTCTGATATGCGATGTTTCCACCCGCTGGAATTCCAGCCTGCACATGTTGGACCGACTGTATGAACAGAGAAAGGCCATTAACGATTTTTTGATGATCCAGGCAGACAGATGTACTCCCCTGTGTAACTTTGATGTCAGCCAGTGGCAGCTCATGCGTGACACCTGCCGTTTGTTGAGGCCATTCGAGGAGGCCACGTTATTTGTCAGTCGCCAGGACTACGGGATGAATAACGTCATTCCACTGCTTCATGTCCTGGGAACAGATGCTGAAAAATCTGTCTGGGCAGGGGACTGGAGATGTGGCGACTACATCTCGTGGCCACATGAGTCCGGTGGGGACTGAAATGGAGGAGGAGGAGGAGGAGGACATTGGAGCAGAAGCATTGTCTGGTGAAATGAGTGGATTTTCTACCCAGGTGACAAGAGAGGAGGAGCAGGAGCAGCTGGAGGAGGTGGATGGAGATGAGGAAGACGAGGCAGATGACTCCCAAGCACCGTGGCAGTATACAGTGGAAATGGAGGCAGGGAGCCCCTCGGAGTCACTTGTGCAGATGTCCCGCAGCATGCTTATTTGCCTGGCTAGTGACAGCCGAATAGTCAGCATCCGGCAGAGGGATGACTTCTGGGCTCTCCACCCTATTGGACCCTCGCTACCGGTCCAAAATGGGAGCCTTTTTCCCAGCTATTGAGAGGGAAGACAAACTCAAATACTATAGGGAAATCCTCCGTAATCAGTTGGCCGCTGCCTATGTGCGGCATCGTCCCTCCTATGACAGGTCTGACAGGGGGGTTCCTCAGCGCTCACGTACTACTGCCGCGGCTGCTGGGGGAAGGTGGGGGGGGTAGGAGCAGTACCAGCTCCATCAGCAGTAACCTAAGTCTGGAGTCACTAATGAGCAGCTTCCTTCACCCGCCTAGTGAGGAGGGCAGTCACCAGCAGCAGCAGCAGCAGGACATGGAGTGGCTACTTGGACAGCACTCTGCCACCCCAGTTAGAAGATCTGGACTACTGGGCAGCCAAACTGGATGTGTGGCCGCAACTTGCCGAGTTTGCAGTGGAGAAGCTGTCCTGCCCGGCCAGTAGTGTGGCATCAGAGCGGGTGTTCAGTGCGGCGGGGGCCATCGTTACCCAAGGAGAACCCGCTTGTCCACGGGAAATGTTGAACGACTGACCTTTGTCAAGATGAATCAGGCGTGGATCGGCCAGGATTTCCACACACCAATGCCTTAGGCGTCAGTCTGGGTTCAAACTACCTGCCTCAGCCACTATTCTGATGCCGCCACCCGCCTGATGCCACACATCTGCTGATAGTTTCTCCATCTGCCTACCACCGTCTTTACCAGGGACTGGTATTGCCACCCACCTCAACACTCTGTCATTGTGCCACTCTATGTGCTCATGCTGCTGCTGCTGTTGCTGTTGCCGTGACATCCACACTGTGTCATTGTGCCACTCTGCGGCCTGGTACTGTTTTGCCACCTCCAGAATGTCATTGTGCCACTCTCTGACCTCATGCTGTTGCTCCTGTCATCACCTCCACTCTCTGTCATTGTGCCACTGCCTGACTCATGCTGCTGCCGCCGTGACCTCCGCTCTCAGTACATTGTGCCGCTCTGTGGCCTAATACTATTTTGCCACCTGCAGAATGTCATTGTGCCACTCTCTGACCTCATGCTGCTGCTGTGACTCCTGTCGTGCCCTCCACACTGTGTCATTGTGCCACTGTATGACCTCATGCTGCTGCCGTGGCTGCTGCCGTGCCCTCCACACTGTGGCCTACTCCTGATTTTGCCACCTCCAGAATTGGTCATTGTGCCCCTGTCTGAACTCATGCTGCTGCTGTGGCTGCTGCCGTGCCCTCCACACTGTGTCATTGTGCCACTGTCTGACCTTATGCTGCTGCTGTTGCTCCTGCCGTGCCCTCCACACTGTGGTCTTGTACACTCTTAGGCCCTTCTCCTTTTTTGCACTCCAGGAATTTTGTCATTGTGCCCACTGCCTGACCTCATGCTTGCTGCACCGTGACCTCCACACTGTGTATGTGCCAACTCTGCGGCCTGGTTACTGTTTTGCCACTTCCAGAATGTCATTGTGACACTGTCTGACCTCTTGCTGCTGTGGCTGCCGCCGTCACCTCCACACTCTGTCACTACTGTTGCCACCTGAGCTCTCAGTTTGTTTTTTTCCAGCTTTTGCTGCCATGACTCTATCAGGCTACGTTCCTGCTTCAGTTGGTTTCGGTCCAGTTTTGCCCCTAAGTGCCAGGGCATTTTATAGTCTGAAGCGATTCTAAGAGCGGCGGGCGTTATTGACGGTGTAATACTAAAACACAACATTGTATGAAGACCATAACCAAACATCCCTATGCATATTTAAGCATGGCACAAACGTTCTACGCTACCATGCAGGCTTCGGGCAGCCTGGAATATAGCTGTTTTTTAACGTGATCTCGTGCCGAAGTATTGGACAGAAAACGAATTTTGTCGAATTCGGCGAAAAGTGACTCAGAACCGAATTTTTGAGAAATTCGCCCATCTCTAATTATTTCCCATCACTGCCTTAACTCTCTTAGGGATGAAGTTCACTAGAGCTTCACAGGTTGCCACTGGAATCCTCTTTCACTTCTCCATGACGACATCACGGAACTAGTGGATGTTAGACAATGCGCTCCTCCACCTTGTATTTGTGGATGCAGCACAGATGCTCAATACAGTTTAAGTCTGGAGGCATGCTTGACAAGTCCAACAACATTACCCTAAGTCAGTGGTCATCATGGAAGTGTGTTTTAGGTCATTATCATGTTGGAATACTGCCCTGTGGCCCAGTTTCCGATGTGAGGGGATCATGCTCTTGTTCAACATGTCACAGTACTGTAGCTCTTCACAGCCGGAAGCACCCATGCAGCCCCAAACCATGACACTTCCACCACCATGCTTGACTGAAGGCAAGAAACACGTCTTTGTACTCCTTACCTGATTGCCGTCACACACGCTTGACACCATATGAACTAAATCAGATTATCTTGGTCTCATCAGACAACATGACATGGTTCCAGTAATCCATGGTCTTAGTCTGTTTGTTATTTATCCTGTAAGAAAAAAAAGAATTGAGATTTTTGTTCATCCAGCTGCACATAAAATTAAATAAAAGGAGGTTAAAAAGTCATATATATGCTAAGGTGATACCAATGAAAACGTCAGTTCATCCTGCAAAAAAAAAAAATTCCCTTACACCGCTCCATATATGGAAAAATTGCCTATTGGCAATCAGAGTTTGTTTAGCATGGTGCCCTAAAAAAGTAAAAAGACATTTAAAAAATGATGTCAACATATAGTAGATATATGGTAGATGCTAGTTATAAACTATTTTGTGTGGTATTACTATCTGGCTTACATGCAGAACTTTTTGAAGTTTGAAAATGGCAATCTTTTCTAAATTTTCACATTTATAAACAAAGATTGTATGGACCAAAATGTATTACTACCTTAAAGCACAATGTGTCATAAGAAAACATTCTCTAAATCACATGGTTAGATAAAATCATTAAAGGGTTATTCGCACATGAAGTGACACATGTCACATTTGAAAAATGGGGCTCTTTCATAGAGAGCAAAGCTGGCTTGTTAGAGATAAAGACTACTAGGTCCGACTATGGTAACATCACTCCCTACTCTCTGTCTAATCAGGAAGGAAGAGCAGGATAGTTACCAGAGAAACTTGTGTGCACTCAGAGCAGATAAAATCTCTCTAATCCCCTGACCATGGCAATATCAAAAGAGCAATGTATGTGAAAAAGTCTTGATTTACCTGTCCTTACATGTTGAAAGCTAATCTTTGTAGTGAGAAAACCCCTTTAAGGAGGTTTTCTCATTAGGCTATTTCACAGTGCCTGCTCTTTACAGCCAGTTTCAGGCTCTCACATCCTATTCAGACTGTGGGCTGTTCTACAGTAGTGATTGACATACAGTGGGGAAAAAAGTATTTAGTATTTAGTATTCTGCAATTTCTCCGACTTTAAAGGATGAGAGAGACCTGTAATTGACATCATAGGTAGACCTCAACTATGAGAGACAAAATGAGAAAATCCCGAAAATCACATTATCTGATTTGGAAAAAATTTATTTGCAAATTATGGTAGAAAATAAATATTTGTTCAAGAACAAAAGTTCATCTCAAACTTTGTTATATATCCTTTGTTGGCAATGACAGAGGTCAAATGTTTTCTGAATGTCTTCACAAGGTTAGCATAAATGAAAAGAAAAAAGTAAGTGAAACAGCTCACCTGTTCCTTCAATGGGTTCGATGGAGATACAGCTCGCCGGCCCCATAGACTGTCATTATCTACGACGCGTACACGCCGTAAATAATTCACATGTCACTTTCTCCCCCAGCAGCGGATTCGCCGAGCAGGGAGAACAGTGGATTACCGTAGTTACTGAGATGGATTGGAGCCGTACTGCAGCGCAAATACGGCGCACAGTACGGCTCCAATCAGCGCCCAAATAAGTCGTGTGAACGAGGCCTTAGGTGAAAACCAATCTCAAACAAAGAATGCAGCAAGCAGAAAGTTACCAGCTTCCAAACCGAGAGAGGAGCTCAGCCAGACGAGTAAAATCCGGTTAAAAATTTATATTTTAACCGGATTTTACTCATCTGGCTTAGCTCCTCTCTCGGTTCATTATTATTATTATTATTTATTTTTCCATTTTATGGTTCCAGAGCGCTGTACATTCAGGTTGCATACAAAACAAGTACAGAGGTGACAAATTAATAACAACTGGTAGAGAAGGAGAGAGGTCCCTGCCCATGAGGGCTTACACTCTACATAGAAGGTGGGAGGAGACAGAAGGTGAGGGGCAGACATGTTTATGAGGTGGATTAATGGCAACGGGGTTATTTTTGGTTATAGGCAATCCTGAAGAGATGGTTTTTCAGGTTGCTTTTGAGGCTAGTGAGAGTGGGGGGGGAGTCTGATGTGTTGGGGCAGTGAGTTCTAGAGTGTGGGGGAAGCATGCGAGAAGCCTTGGAGGTGGTTATTGGAGGAGCTGATAAGAGGAGAGCATAGAAGAAGGTCCATAGAAGAAAGGGAGAGGTTTTGGAGAGCCTTGTAGGTCATGGTTACAAACTTGAACTGGATTTGCTGGGCAATGGGAAGCCGGTGAAGGGATTGCAAAAGGGAGAGGCAGAGGAGTAGCGAGGAGAGAGGTGAATCAGATGGCGGCAGAATAAAGGATAGATTGAGCGAGGGTGCTAGATGGAAAGCCACAGAGAAAAATGTTGCAATAGTCTAGGCAGGAGATGACGAGGACGTGGACAAGCATTTTTGTGCTTTCAAAGAGCGGATACAGGAAATATTTTTCAGGAGGCGGCAGCCCGAGGTGAGAGTTTGGATGTGCGGTTTGAAGGATAGATTGGAGTCAAAGGTTATCACAAGGCAGCGGACTTGATGAGTCGGTGAGAGAGTGTAGCCACTGACTGTGATATAGAGATCGGGTGGGGGGATGGATTGGGACGGTGGGAAGATGATGAATTCAGTTTTTCACACGTTTAGTTCCAGGAGACGGGAGGAGAAGAAGTAGGATATGGACGAAAGACAGTCTGGGATCCAGGAGAGCAGAGAGGTTATATCTGGGATAGAGATGTAGAGTTGGGTATTGAAAGCCATGTGATGCTATTAGCTGACCGAGACCAAGAGTGTAGATCAGAGGCGTAACTTGAAGCTCCGGGGCCCTAGTGCAAAAAGTGAAATGGGCCCCCCAGCTAACATGTGCCACCTACAATGCTGGTTTCTCCTTATGTGGCAGGAGGGCTTTTGGGCCCCCTCGGGCTGCTGGGCCTGGTAGCGACTGCTACCTCTGCACCCCCTATAGCTACGCCCCTGGTGTAGATAGAAAAGAGTAGTGTGCCCAGGACAGACCCCTGAGAGACAACAACAGAGAGGGGTGGGAGGAGGAGGTGGTGCGAGAGTGAGAGATGCTGAGTGTTCTATCTGTGAGGTACAAGGAATTCCAGGAAAGAGACAAGTCTGTGATGCTGAGGGAGGAGAGGATGTTTAGGAGGAGTGAATGGTCAACAGTGTCAAAGGCGGAGGACAAGTCTAAGAGAATAAGCACAGAATAGTGGCGCGAGGCTTTGGCAGTTACTATGTCGTTGGTGACTTTGATTAGGGCGGTTTCTGTAGAGTGGTGGGGTTGGAAGCCCGATTGCAGGGAGGCAAGCAGAGAGTTGGTGGAGAGATGAGAGGACAATTGAAGATAGACATGTTGTGGTGAAGTAATCATGTTTGGCGGTGGTGAGTGCAGATTTAAATGTATGTAATGATTGTTTGAGGCAAGGTAATCCGGTGGACCGGGTTTTCTTTCAGCAGTGTTCAGCAATTCTGAAAGCTCACCTCAGCTGTTTGATGCAGTCTGTGTGCCAGGGTTGTCTGTTGATTTTGCAGGTTCTGTTGTGTGTGAGAGGGGCGACTGAGTCAAGAGTGGAGGTGATTGTGTTGTTGTAGAAAGTGGTGGCTGCGTCTGGGTCAGCGAATGAGGATATAGTAGAGAGGGGAGCAAGACAGTCAGAGAGAGTGCCAGGATTAAGGTGTTGTAGGTTTCTACAGGGGAGCAGTAGATTTAAGGCAAGGGGGCAGGTGGGGTGGAAATGGTGGAGAAGGTAAGCAGGTTGTGGTCAGAGATGGGTAAAGGAGAGATTGAAGGGTTAGATAGGGGGCAGCGGCGGGTGAAAATGAGGTCCAAAGTGTGTCCATCTTTATGAGTGGCTCCAGAGGTCCACTGGGAGAGGCCGAAGGAAGAGGAGAGTGACAGGAGTTTGTTAGTAGTGAAGTGGAGTGTATCAATTGTGATGTTGAAGTCTACCATAATTATAGTGGGGAAGTCAGTAGAAAGAAAGTGGGAAAGCCAGGAAGCGAAGTGGTCAAGGAAGGTGGTGGCAGGGCCTGGAGGTCGGTAGAAGCTGGTAACTTTCTGCTTGCTGCATTCTTCGCAAGGTTGGCACACACTGTTGCTGTTATGGTTGCCCATTCCTCCATGCAGATCTCCTCTAGAACAGTGATGTTTTGGGGCTGTTGCTGGGCAACATGGACTTTCAACTCCCTCCAAAGGTTTTCTATGGAGTGAAGATCTGGAGACTGGCTAGGCCACTCCAGGACCTTGAAATGCTTCTTATAAAGCCACTCCTTCATTGCCCTGGCGGTGTTCTTGGGATCATTGTCATGATGGAAGACCCAGACACGTTTCATCTTCAATGCCCTTGCCCTTTGCACTCAAAATCTCATGATACATGGCCCCATTCATTCTTTCATGTACACGGATCAGTCATCCTGGTCCCTTTGCAGAGAAACAATCCCCAAAGCAGGATGTTGCCACCCCCCTGCTTCACAGTAGGTATGGTGTTCTTTTGATGCAACTCAGCATTCTCTCTCCTCCAAACACGACGAGTTGTGTTTCTACCAAACAGTTCTACTTTGATTTCATCTGACCGTATGACATTCTCCTAATACTCTTCTGGATCATCCAAATGCTCTCTAGCAAACTTCAGTTGGGCCCGGACATGTACTGACTTAAGCAGGGGGGCACGTCTGGCACTGCAGGATCTGAGTCCCTGGCGGCGTAGTGTGTTAGCCTTTGTTACGTTGGTCCCAGTTCTCTACAGGTCATTCACTAGGTCCCCCGTGTGGTTCTGGAATTTGTACTCACCGTTCTTGTGATCAGCAATGAGACGCAAGTCAATAGATTGGGCTTTGATGGGTGCAAATGAGTCTAGAAGAATCAAAGGAAAAGGGGGCTAAGGAATTGAGAAATTGGAGGAACTGTCAAGTTTGGTGGAGCCATGAAAAAGATTTTCCAAGTAAAGAGAGACAGCATCATTCAGCTAATCGATAGTGACCTCTGGACCAAGGAAATTGCCAAACTGCATTATGTGAATGGCATGACATTTGAAGGAATATGATATGAAGTCTGGAGGTAGCTCGTATGCTTCGTAATAGTGAGATCACAGATGTCCCTGCAACCAACATGAGAAGCACATTACACAAGTCTGAAATTTGGCACAATAAAAGGCGAAAATCAAGGCCATTTTTCAGTGTCTTTTTTAAGTGAAAAATGCACCTGTATATATAAAAGGGGTGAATGTGTGGTCACAAATGTTGCCTAAAATCTATGTTTGGCGCGCCACGGAACTTTGGCGCATTAGTAATGCACCAAACATGCATTAGTAATGGGCCAAAATGTGTATTTGACATACAGCAATAGCCGGCACACCACAGGTCTTGCTGAGATCACTACCATAGTCTCTATTCACTGACATGTTATTCTAACACCTTTTATTTTATTTCTAGCCTGCTATGATGTCTTTGTAGTCACTGATAATACTACACCAAGTCTGTAAATACACAATTGAGAATGGAATTTATGGTAAATGTCTTGTTTGGTTTTTAAAATTTTTTAAATTT
>JAODAL010079961.1:0-12397 GCA_025379985.1 Phyllomedusa bahiana | reverse complement strand
GAAATTTAAACCTTTCCCTTTTTCTGGCTCAGGGGGAAGAAAGGGAAAAAAAATTTATATAAGGGGAAAGTTTGATAAAAAATGTTCCTTTTTAGAATTTCCCTTGCAAAATAGTCAAACCTCTGTTAACTATATAATGAAGAATATTTTTTTCTCTCCCCTTTTTTTTGATTTAGTATGACAAAAACAGCATGTCCATTTACCCCCCGAAAGGCAGAGCACGGCCCCACAACTGGAAACTTTAATTATAAAAAAGAAAAAATAGTTGAGTCAGCTACCCCTTTTTCAGGGAAACATCTGCCCATATCGCCGGTTTCCCTGCTCCAGTTACCAGGATGACAGCACAGTTAAAATATACAAAGGGACCAGCGACAACGGCAAAAGGGTAAAAAAATATGTAAAAAACACCAATTTTTCATGCCCCTTAGGCACGAATAAAAGTCCAGTGAGACAGGGTGACATAAAAAAAACCAGCGCCTAGACACAAAAACCCCGACGCGTTTCGGGCAATCTTCCCCTTACCATGGCTATTTTGACTGAACACTTTATCTTAATTTATCCATCACCTATTAAAATTTTAAAAATTGCATAAAATCAATTCTTACCTGTATGGAATTGTCTCAAACACTGGAACCGAGCGACATGTTATGTACTGCTCGGGTCTGATCCACTAGCGGATGTTGTAACCCATTTAGAAAGCCCGAGAAAAGCGCCCTTTTGAAAAATATCACAAACCTGGTAAGGGCATATGTGGACATGCTATAATCCAAAAAACGGATTAGCAAATTTGGGCATTGGAAAGGGCAAGCTGAAACAGAACATTTTTTTAAAAAAAACCAGCAAAATTTACAAGTAAGTCACTCATAGCTCATAAAACGAAAACAATAAGATACGAAACAAGCAAAAAAAACAATCTTTTAAGACAATTCGCATTAAGACCCCTTTTGACCCCCCTGTTATGAATTTTCTATCGCGAGATCCCTTGTAAAATATATCCCACAATCTAATTAGCTCAATAGTAAACAAAGTTTTCTTTTTTAAAATTAGCCCTTTGGAAAGTGTATTTAAAGAGAAGATCCCCATTGCCTTGTCCCGTAGCTTTTTCTCTCTCACCCCTCTATGGCCCTACAAATTTCCCCCTTTTCCCAAAAAACCCGTAGTAACTCCAAATTTTAGTTATGTTTTCTATAATGTTTTGCCACATTGGTTGGTTTTGAAGGATGTGCGTCCAATTTAGATGTCCCCAAAATTCTTATTTTAAATTTCTGATAGTTGAACCCTTTTACAGTACATTTCAAAATTGTGATCTGATTGCATATACCACACATGTGTGTTGCAATTGTAAAATTTCTTGATGTTTTGATTTGTCCCTTTTCCCGGATCTATAAAAATTTAATGGTTTTGCATTTTGAATTTACATTGGGTAGAGCCACATTATAAAATCCCCTTTTGGGGTTTAACCAGGTTTTTTTTGGGGTTTTTTCATTTTAAAAATGAGAGGATAGAATGTTTTCCTAAAAATTTTGGGCTTTTTGAAACAATATTGAAACCCCCGTGACAGGTTTTTTTTGAATCTCATCTTTTTCAAAAAGGGAATGAGCTGTAGATTTACATATTTGTTTGTATTTTGGCTATACTTTAACACCAATAAAGGGGGGGGAGACAGTTCCCTTTTTCCCCTCCCTTTTTTTTTTTGTTTTTTTGTTGTTATGTTGAAATCTATCATTATTTTGTACTTTTTTTGTGATAAAATTTTTTGATGCTTATCCGTGACCACTGTGGGTTTTCCTCTTTTTTTTGAGTTTTTTTGTTTTTGGTTGTTCCTCAGTAAGGTAAAAAACGTGGATTGGGGTTTTTAACTTTTTGCACGAAAAAATCTCTCCCCAGGAATGCTTTATGGGGTTAGGGACGGGATGAAAACTCCTAATGCAATTTTGGTATTCCCGGATAAGGGTTTGCGATACGTATAAACTGCTATTTTTCTCTTTCTCCCTTCCTTTTGGACAAGATTAAGAAGGAAATTTCAGATTCGCCACCGAGAATTTTTTTTTTTAAATTAAATAAAATTGTGTTTTAAAAATATTCTACAAAGGAGGCACCGGCAGATCCCATCCCCCCCCCAAATTTTTTTAAGCGGGGTCATGGGAGGGTATCTCCCCAAACCATACCGGGTGCCCTGGGGAAAGGGGTTTATCCGCAGAGAAAAATGAAAATTTTTGTCCCACCATGAATAACCGGGTTTTCCCAAATTTAGGGCAAAAAATTTCCCCCCCCATTGACACTCCGGTAAGCTGAAAATAAAGGCACCCAAAAAAAAAAAAATTTAAAGCTTTAAAAAAAATTTAAAGAAAGGATAGAGTGAAATTGGAAAAGATCTGTAGAAAAATTTAATTTTTGTTGTTTTAGATAAATTCCAAGGCTAGAAGTGCTTTTTAAAGTGGGAGGGAAAGTAAAATTACAAAGGTAACACCCACAGGTTCCCCAGGGCCCCAATGTCGTTCCAAGTTTTTCCCTGCCATTTTAGTAGAAATCTGCTGTTTTCTTTTTGGGCCCCCGGGGGAAACCCTTTGTGCAGGGGGTTGTAAGAACCCCAAACCAGCCACGGGCCCAAACCTCCGAGGAGCCCCCTAGGGCCGGGTTTCAAACGGCCCCAAGGGGGCAGGGTTGTATATTTTGGGGAAAAATTTTTTTTGGGGGTTTCCATATAGAAATTGGGTTCCCGGGGTTTGTTTACAAATAAAAAACCCCTTTTTGTTTCCCCAGTTAATTTGCCCAAATCAAAACCCCCTTCTTGGATAGTTGATTAATTTTTCCCGAATTGATGGGAACGTAGGATGATAGAAAGTTTACGAAAAATAGAATTACCCTTTTTGCATTGAAAGCAAAAAAATGATCTATAATGACAAACAAAACAACGAGGCCCCCCCCTTTTTTCCCCAAACTCCATATGATTCATGATTTTTTTTTTAAGGGCCCCTTTAAAGGCCTTTTTTTTTGGGGATCGAGACTTTTTAAAATTTGTGGGGCGAAAACACGGAGGGAACTTTTCCCATGAAATTTTTTTTAAGACCCAAAATTCCCTGCCTTTTTAAAAACCGCCTTTGGATGGAAAACCTGGATTAAATTTGGGGTTTAAAAAGTTGGGGTTAGAAAATTTTTTTTTTTATGGTGAAAATTTATTTACAGCATAAGGAGGGGGTCAAGGGGGGCAAAATTTTTTGGGCCCCCCTTTGGGCCCAAACCTGTTTATGTCATGGTGGGACTTTATTTTCATTTTTCTCTGCCGGAAAACCCATTTTCTCAGTCAGGGTAGGGGTTCGGAGATAAACGATCCCTCCCTTATCTTTTGGGGGGGGGATTTATCTGCCGTGCCTGCCTTTTGTAGAATAATTTAAATCACAATTTTTTTAAATTTTAAAAAATTTTACATTCTCGGTGGCTGAATCTAAAAATTTCCCTTCTTAAAACGGGCCTGATAGGAAGGGGGAGAATGGGGAAAGTAGAAGTCATCCCGTATCGAAAACCCAAAACCGGCAATAAAAATTTTTGCATTATGGGAGTTTTCTTTCACGTATACACAAAAAACGTTTTCCTGTGGGAGAGATTTTGTGCAAAACGAAATTGCACAAAAACCATCGTTTCCTTACTGAGGAACAACAAATACAAAAGAAATCAAAAAAGAGGCTCCCCACAGTGGTAAAAGGGGGTAGACATAAAAAAATTTTTACCCACAAAAATCAGTAGCGAAAAAATGAGTAATTCAACAAAACAACAAAAAAAACCAAGAAAAGAAAGAGGGAAAAGGGAACTTTTACCCCCCCCTATTTGGTGAAAAATTATAGCCAACAATACAAACAAATTGGAAATCATACGAAACTCATGTGCCCCCCCTTTAAAAAAGATGAGATTCTAAAAAAAAATCCCGTCACAGGGTTTTTTTTTTTTAAAAAAAAATTTTTTTTTTTCAAAAAATCCAAAACTTTAGGTAAATTTTTTCCCCTCAGTTTTTTTTTAAAAAATCCAAACAAACCCCGGTTTTAAACCACATGGGGTTTTAAAAAAATTTGGGGTCCTAGCCAATGTAAAAAAGTGCAAAATAGCTAAGCCTGTAAATTTTTTAAAAATCCCGGGGAACGGGAAAAAATATAAAATCAAACAAAATTTTTCAATTGGAACACCACATGTGTGGTTTATGCAATCGATGCACAATTTTCAATGGGGACTGTAAATAAAGGTTTTAACTATCAGGGAAAATTAAAAGAAGAATATTGGAACATTGAATGATGTGACTGTACATCCCTTTTAAACCCAAAACCCCAAAGTTTGGGAAAAAAGTCTTTTGAGAAACATAACTATAAATTTGGGGTGTAATTCAGGTTTTTTGGGAAAGAGGGATTTTTAGGGCCAGTAAAAAGGAGGTGTGTAGAGAAAAAAGCTACGGGAAGAGAGGCAAAGTGGATCTTCTCTTTAAATAATAAATTTCCCAAAAAGGGGGAAAAATTTTTAAAAGAAAAAAAACTTTTTTTTTACTTTTTGAGCTAATTAATTGGGGGAAATTTATATAAAGGGAGTCTCAGCGAAGAAAAATCCTTTTCACAGGGGGGGTCAAAATTGGGTTTTAAAGCGAAATTTCTCTTTAAGTATGATTTTTTTCCCTTTTCTTTGTATTCAGTAAACTTTTTGTTTTTTGTTTATAGAGCATATGAGTGACTTACTTGTAAATTTCCCGTCTGGTTTTTTTCTAAAAAAAAAAAATTTTTCTTTTCTAAGGGGGTTTCCCCTTTCCAAAGCCCAAAATTTTTCAAATCCGTTTTTTGTATTACAAAGATGTCCCGAATGCCCTTCCCCGGTTTTTTTATATTTTGCCCAAAAGGGGGCTTTCTCGGGCTTTTTTAACTGGATTCAACTTTCCGGCTAGTGGGTCAGCCCGAGCAGTTCATAAAAAGTGCGCTCGGGGTTTCCCATGTTTTGAGCCCAAATTCCCTACAGGAAAAAAGATTGGGTTTTTTGCAATTAAATTTTAATAGGGGATGGTATATAATTAAGAAAAAGTGTTCAGGGCTTTAAATAGGGGCCCTGAGTAAGGGAAATTTTTCCCGAAACGCTCGGCGATTTTTTTTGTCTAGGCCCTCAGTGGTTTTTTTTATGAACCCTGTCTCACGGGACTTTTATTACTTTCTCTAAAAAGGGATGAAAAAATGGGGGATTTTTTTACATATTTTTTCCCTTATGCCGTTGTCCCCTGGGCCATTTGTATTTTTGAACCTGTGCTGTTATCCTGCGTAACTGGAGCAGGGGGTGCGATATGGGCAGAGGGTTTAAACCCGAACAAAGGAGGTTTAGCTGGGCCCCAACCCATTTTTTTTTTCTTAATAACTTTTTGGGCTTATGTTTTTGGAGGGGTTTTGGGCCCCCCTTTGGGGTTTTTTGGGGCCCGGGAACACCTGCTTTCCTCTGCACTCCCCGTACTACGCCCCCGGTCTGTAGTTAATTTTCCCCCTCGAAGGGCTGATTTAGGGTTTTTCAATTTTTTAAAAGACACGTCACATAAAAAATCCCAAAAACAAGAACAACCATATTTCATAATTGGGGGAAGACCTAATTTTGCTCCCTTTTTTTCAAGTGAAAGGTAGCCATATTCATAACCCCTATAATTAATTTTAACCCCGCCTGAAGGGATATAATTTATTTGCCCATTATTTTCGGCTTCTGGGGAACTTTTTTTTTAAATCTACTTTTAGTAGAAAAAACCATTTAAAACATTGAGAATACAGCTGCTTTTAAAAAAATTTTGCCACTCCTTCTGCAGCCTTTTTCCCACTTTTTTGGGGCTTTCCCTTAACCCTTAAGGCCCAAAAGCCTGAAATAGTTAATGACCAGAAAATTTTTTTTTTTTTGCCTCCCTTTCGTTTCAACAGTTGTAACTTTTTTATTTTTTTAATTTACGCGTTGTATGGGGGCCCCCTTTTAAAAAGAGACAAGTTGTCTTTATGGGGGGAAAATTTTAAAAAACACTTATAAATTTAAAGGGATTTTTTTTTTTTTATTTTTTTTTTATTTATTTATTTTTTTTTTGCACCAAATTTACAATTTTTCCCTTAAAAAACTTTTTAGATTAATTTACAGGTTATTGGTGTGTTTTATACCATATATGTGTAGGTTTTTTTTTGTTGGGGGTGTAAATTTTTTGCCAAAATTTTTTTTTTTTTAAATATTTTTTTTTTTTTTTTTTTTTTTATTTTTTTTTCACTTATTTTTACACTTTTTATGTTTTTTTTTTACTTTTTTTTACTCCCATGAAGGGAGAACTGTTTAACATTTTTGAATTTTTTTTTTACACTTAGTAATGTATTAGCATATTCATATATGCTAATACATTCTAATCTGTGTTAGTCTGACACAGACAGTGATTAGGACAACACAAAGTGCGTCCTAGTCACTGGCTTAGTACACAGACAGCTCTGGGGCCACTCTAGGTCCCCAGAGCTGACTGTGCAGCCGTCCCCCAGGCTCTGTCGGGTCACCGGGTGTTCCGATCACCCGACAGAGCAGGGAACCCTTTGATTGCGCTGCGGTAACGCACCACCGCAATCAAAGGGTTAAAGCACCGGGTTGCGGAGATTTCCTCCACTTCCCGGTGCTTGCAGGAGATGCTCTGGGATTGGGGCTGTGTAGTATAGCCCCGATCCTAGCGCAATTACGGCGTCGGGCGCCGCAAACCCCGATGTCTGCAGCGACGTCTAAAGACATCGCTGCAGATGAACGACCCGCACCAGCCGACGTTTAAAGTCGGTGGGCCGGCGGTCGTTAAGGGGTTAAATAATTTCAGACCACAGACTAGTCTTCCTCAATTCAGACTCCTATAGAAATTTATATTCCAAACTAGACTCTTTAATATACACAAAAAAGAAGCAAAATAAAACTCTAACTTTAAGCCTTGTCCTACCAACCCTAAAACTACATATTGCCTAAACATCCGAAACCAAAAAGTTACACAGTTACAAAACTTATTTTAGTGCCACTTTTTGCTTTAAAAAAAATTCAAAACAGATTTTTTTTTACTGTTTTTCCAGATATAATAAAAAAAATCTTCTGTAAAAATTACATTTAATAAAGCCTCTACAAAAAAATTGTAGAGGGACCCAATGGGAGAAAACGTTATGGTGCTCTAAGCCACATGTAGCAGAAAAATTAAAATGTGCCTAGTCAGAAAGGGAGTTACATTTCCCAGTAAGGAACTGGTTTAAAATAAAAAAGATACCTTAGACCAGATCACTAAATAAACTTGTCACCCTCAGAACCCAGAGCGGTGCTCGGAAGGCTGAGGAGAAAGTTGGTAAAGAGGGGTATAACTGTCACCAGATGTTAACTATTTAGTTAAAACCAATCAGTAACAAATTTAGAAAACAATGCAGTCTTTCACATGGGAGCCATTGTTCCCATCTCCTTCCTAAACAATTGCCGATAAATATTTTAAATTACATTTTTTAAATCTATTATTGAGTTTATTCAGGACATTAAATTTATAAACATACGCATCTTGGTTCACAGTTTTAACTCTATTGTTATCATTACTACAAAAGCATATTTTTAGTGCATCGCCACAATTTGGTGTCTGTCAGTCAACTAATTAAGCCAAGTGTGTTCTATTTTTTCTGGATGTTTATAACACTCCTTGATTTTGCTTTTTGTAATGCCTGATAAAAGTACACTTGTATTCTTATATTTTTTATGTATCTTTCTTTTTAAGTAATAAGTAGAGGCTAAAGGTTATATTTACTGGTATAATCGTTTGAATCCTATAGTTCTCATCCCTCATTCTCTTTTAATCTTCTATGTGTGCTTCCCTTTGGATGTATACCCTTTTCTCTCCACAATCCTCCTTCTAATTGTCATGGATGCTCGTGGTGTTGGAAGTTTATGGAATCGACTGCTCCACGACTCTTATTAATCTACTACGGTTCAATCTCTTCTTGGGGAACCATTTCAAGCTGATTCTTGAGTTTTACCAAAGACTGTACAACTCGAAAAGGTGAGCACAATCATTTTCGGCGACTACCCTTAGATGTCACTTTCATATACTACACAAGGAGAGCGCCCCATTGTACTTTTCTCTCAGTATAACGTTCATTGGAATTCCTTCCTAAATACCTGTTCAGCCACTATAAGATGATGAAACCAAAATTAAGAATTGTATTGTACTTTGTTACAAGATATCTGACACTTTTGGAAGTGGCCTAAATGAGAGAATACATCATAATAAATCTATTCACAACATTATCAGTGGAGCATAACACTGAGTAGTACTTTTCTTTCCTTTTATTGAATATGTATACAAGATTTATTAAATAGTAAATCAGAGGTCTATACTCTCCTTGTTTATTGCCCTTTATTTAAAAAAAAATGCCTCTAGTCTGATTTTTTAAATTACTGTTCCATATTAGGATATTATTACTTAGGGAGCGGGTGGGGTAGAGCCATTTTAATTCAATTAAAATGTTGACCACATGAGCATATAACATGTCTCCGCATTGATGATACAAATGACATATTTAAGATGTCATAGAATTACCACATATTTGGTTTGAAATGAAATAAAAAATACATGTCACTAAGCAGTAAGGTAAAAGCTATATCATTAGAACATATTTTTAATAGGCTTTTTAATTTCTAATATTCAGTGTACTCCCCACCATCTGCTATATTTAATGGCTCACAACCTATATGGATTGTTGTCCTATAAAATGAACAACTCTCTGAATTTCTGTACTTATTATGTATTACTACGTCTTCAATTTATTTCTTTGGCATTTATTCCTATTTATAATGATGAAAGTGTTTGTTTATACTACTCTTCTTGCCATCATTTCCATCCCTAGCATGGCCTTGATGATACAAGGAGAGCCATTACATTTTTCTAAATTGTTCAAAATGTAGACCAAAGGGTCCATACCCATCTCTACTGAATACACCTTTTTCAGATGTCCCATTACCTTCTGCCAATAGAGTAAGCCTAGGTTCACATATGCATTGGATGTTCTGTTCAAAGCCTACAGCACAGATTACGTAAAAACTTATGAAAAATAAAAGGACAGCACGCAGCACTGTTTTTTCAATTAAAATGACAGACATCATGATGGAAACCCAATGCATCATCGAACTGTTTTTGTATCTAAATGGATCCTTTTAGTGGTCGTGCGACTTTAAATGCGGATGGACATGTTTTCTGGTTAAGTCAGGGTATGCAGTCCTATTACTAGTGCAACTTTGATTTATTTATATGGGCCTCTTGGGATATGGATAAGACCTTTAATAAATATCTTTCATTTAGGGTATATTCAACCAGCATACAAACTCACATACAGTATGTGTTTTCGTTTCCTTATGACATTCACTGGTATATCCACTTGTTTTAGATATCTAAATTTCACTCATTTGCTATAGGTGGTTTGAAATATCAATCAAGGATTTATCCTTAGTAGATTAATGTCTTTTTCCATTAAACAATTAAATACCCAGAAGTAGCTGTAATGACAGGGTTTTAAATGTTTTAATATCTCTTCTCGTCTATATTACGACTAAGCTCTTTGCTGCTCGAAACGCGTCAGTAGGAACTCATTGTTGATACTTTTTTATTAGTTTATATAGTTAAGATATGATTTTTTAATAACACTTTTCTTTTCACCAATGCTGCATCTTATGGGACTTGCTTCCTTTTTCTTCACGTTGTATACAATACTGGTGTCCAATGGGCCACTCCTTGCATCATCTCCAATACAATACCAGGGGCAGAATCAACAGTATGGTAGGAGATGGAACTTTTCTTTTTGCATGTTTAATTCAAAGGTTCATTTACTCCCTCCCCCCGCTTGTATTGGATGTTTATTTAATGTGCTTAATAAAAGACATGACTATTATAACTAGTGCTTTGTTACTTTAACCCTTTTTAATCTAGGAGATTCTAAAGGGTTAATTTTCTTTTTCCTGCAACTGTAAGGAAAACATTTAGGCTGTACTATTTTTTTCATATAGGTGTAATTAAGGAGCTTGCAGTTGTTGACTTTACTGTTTCGCCAGAAAATACTTATTTTGCCAGTTAACCTTACAGTTAAGCTAGTCTTCAAATATGTTTCCCATTATTGAAAATTAAGTCATATTCAACTTTATTCAAGAAAGTAAAGGTTTTTTCTGTACCTGTACAGCAAGGTTCTTGACCACCTGTTATGTAGGACATTGCAGTACAGCCCCATGCTTAGGAGTGGCACTCTTTCTAGTAAAGAGAAGTCAAGTTTTTTTTTTCTAACATACAATACTTAAGTGCCACTACTTGAGCTAATGACTAGGAAAAAAATCATTACTGTAACAATGTCTTGTTTTACGTCATAGATCAGTAAAAGTATGCCTAATTGATCTCAGATCATTCAAGTAAAAGTTTGTGCTAGGGATAAGACACCTGTCTGGCTCTGTTACCATTGCCGTGAGGGGTACTGGTTGAGATATTTAGGGCATGTTCACATGACGGATTTGAACGAGGTTATGGCCGCGGGTTCTGATGCGGTTTCCGCGGCCAAAACCACGTCCAAATCGCGCCCAGTTTATTAACATGGTTTCCTATGGGAAACCGCGTTAATATTCACACGCCGCGGGTTCGGCCGCGGCTTTGGGGCCGTGGCCATGCTGCACGTGTTTGAAAACTCTCCTGTCAATTCTTGGCAGGGAGTACTCAGCCTGGCGGCCGTGCGATGTTGCCGCAGGTGTCGCCTCGGGCGTTGCCGCAGTTGTTGCACGGCTGGCGGCGCGGTTTTCCCCCTGCCTACTAATTTGCATAGGGGCAAACCCTCGCCGCAAGCCGCGCCCCAAACAACGCCGCACTTGCGCCGCGACCACGCACAGGTTAGGATGAAGATTGGCCACGGGAACCGCAGCCGAACCCTCGGCCAAATCTGTCGTGTGAACAAGGCCTAAAACTACTAATTAGGTGATTTCCTGCTATAGGGGTTTAGAACAGAGGATCTGTGTACTACCTGCTATTTTTTAGAATGTCAATTTCCAATGCCAAACTAATAGCTCATGTACACAGCCATATTAAGAATATCTATATATGAAGCTATAATAGTGCTCCTATAATGGTTCTTAGCCCCCTACTGTACCTATGTGAGCCTTTGCATCTGGAGACATACAGAGATTTTTTTAGGATCTGTAAGAAAAAAAAATCATGAACTCAGACTAATTAGGTATGCAGGTAATTCACATTCATGAAGTTGTGCGGAAAATTAAATGTTTATCATAAGGAATGAGATAGACAATACTGTTATCATTCAATATTAATTACAAATATCTATTACTAATCAATTACATAGTACATTTAAAGCCATCTCAAAAGATCATCTAGTCACCAAACATTTTTGGTGCCCTCAGAAAATTCTTAGTCCTTGCGACCTAGGAAATGCAGCTGCGCTGGAGGTGTGATAACAGGAAGTAGGCCTGATGTTAGGCCCACAAGAGTAGTCGGAGAGGCAGGGAGCCAATAGTGTTTTCTAGTGTTGAGCGATTACTATCGACAAAATTGAAATTGGCACAGTTTTTATGTTGACCGGAATTTTTGGATCACGCGATAATTTAGGTGAAAATCTGCGCATAATCTATTAATATCTATTAATATCTCGCCATTTTCGGCGCTTCCTTTCATTTTAGCGGCCAGCAAATCAGCTTAGAGAATGGAGCAGGGTGAGCTGGGTGTGCAACGTCATGACTGGGATGTGTATGGTTGTGATTGGCTGGAAAAATCACATGACCTCGTTTTACATAGAACAGCCCTTCCTGTTCAGCATCAGTGTGTGTCTGTGTCTCATAAGAGCAGGACGTGTGCTAGGTCTCTCTCAATACAGCTCAGCGAAACAGTTCTCTTTGTTCACACAGACAACTATGCTTTTAGCTGTGAACATTAGAACATAGGTAGATTAGAGAATTTCAGTTTTTAGTTACTTAGGCTGAGAATTTTAAAGGAGCATCTAGCGCTGTACAGCCGCATGGAGGGGGGGGGATGGGGTGCGGGCGAACACAGACAGACAGGCTGGCAGGCAGGCAGGCTTTTGAAAGGAGAGTGGATATTGTGCAGCCCAGACTCTGCTTTGACCCTGCATTGAAATGGGTTTTTATTAACAGTTTTTGGCCAGTTTTTGGTGAAATATTAGCTTGTATTTTGTGCAGCCTGTACTTATATTAGGATACAGATCTTTTCTAGTAACTGCAGGTGTATTTGATAGGTGCAAAACTCACCTTTTATTATCTGTACACGATTTAATTCGTTTTTTTTTCACTTTGGCGCAGCTCAGTTTTGTTCAAAGACCTACTTTGTACTTACAACAGGATACAGAACTTTCTAGTCACCGCAGGT
>JAODAL010079960.1:0-12397 GCA_025379985.1 Phyllomedusa bahiana | reverse complement strand
TAAATTGTGTTAAAAAGGGGCATGTTAAATTTTATTGAAAGCAATCTTTTACTAACGGGGCCTTGGCAAAAAGAGTCAAAAGGGTTTGACAATTTTTGGTGGTTTTACCCTAACCCTTTTCCCGGGCAGCAAAACCTTTAAAACAATCGACCCTTTTTCCTTATGGCCGGGGGTTTTGTTTCTTTTAAATGGGGTTGGGGGTGCCGGTAAAGCCTCAAGACCCCGCCCCCGGAACATATTTGGGGTTTTGGCCGGGGTACCCCCCTTTTGTACTGGCCCCCTAAAGGAAGTGCTTGTTTGTGCTGTTTCCCCAAGCTGGTTCTATCAGGGAGACCCAAAACGCCCAGTAAAGTGAAGGAAAACCCAAAACCCTTATCAGCTTTCCTCCAAAGGGCTGTTACCTAGAGGGGACGGGGGGTGGGGCCCTTTGCACAAAAGGGGGGGGTTTTAATGTAAAACGGGGGGTTTTGTTTCATTTAAAAAACCCATCCGGGGCTGCAAGCGGGGGAAATTCAAAATTCCCTGAAGGCCACTTCCAAAAGTTGGCAAGTATGGTTATAAATATTTAAAAATTAAATTATGGGGCGCGGGGGGTTGTTTACACCTCCTGTAAATTTTTGGGGTGGGTTTCCCATTTTTGGGGGTTTCACTATAAAACCCCAGGGAAATTTTTTTGGCATTTAACAACTTTTAGCACCAAAAAAATTGTTGTACTAGGGGTTGGGAACTTTCCCCCCCGGGGTTTAATTTTTTTTTCTACATAGCCTTTGGAGATGGGCTGGTAAATCGATTTACATTTGTTGGCGTACTCCATAAAGGGGCCCCCAAATTTCAATTTTTTTTTCCCTTTTAAAAACCCCCATTTACCCGGTTTGTTTAGACGGAAAACCTGCCTTGGGTGTGAATTCCCCAAATTTTAAGCTGTGTGGGGCCCCCTAAAAAATACTTAGGGCGGGGCAATTTTTAACGGGGCTGCGCCCAGGGAAATTGGGGCCCAGAAACTGTCGAAAGGTTCTATGGGTTTGGAAGGGGTGTGCGCCCAAAAATTTTGGTTTAAATCGGGCCCAGAAAACAGGCCCCTTTTGAATGGGGGCGAGTTTGAGGGGGGGGGAGGGGGCTTTCATGCAGAACCCAAAGTTGCACCAAATTTGTACAAACCCCAAACCCGGGTTTAAAAGGTTTTTTGGCTGAGAAAAATTTCTCCCGGGGCCCCCAGTATTAAAGGGTGCTGGGGGGACCCTGTCTTTACTGTTTGGCCCCCCGCCCTACCCCGGGATTTAGCACTGGTGTGTCAGGTTCATACATGTCCCCCCTTAGTGCAAAGGGGGGATAGCCCAGCGGGTTTTTTTTTTGGGGCAAGTTTTCCCCGAGTCGATTATTTTTTAACCAGGTAAAAAATGTGCCCCCCCCCCCTTTTCCTTTCTAACAACTTCTCCCCGCGATCATGTCAATACAAAATTTCACCCATTTTCGAGTTTTTACTTTGGAGGGGTTTTTAAATTTAAAAAAAACCCATTTTCTCACTTTTTTTTTTCCATTACAGCAAACCCCTTTCCGAGTCCGGGCTGATGAATGCCCCCTTTAAATTTACTGTTTTTTCCCCCTTTTTGTCCCATATTTGCATTTTGGGGAAGGCGCCCAGGGTGGGCCAGCCGGAGAATAATCCGGCTGAATTTAAAAAACAGACCTGTCACACCCATTACCCAGAGGGGAGCTCCATACAGAAACCAGGGCCGGGTCCCCAAAAAGGGGGGACTCTGGGGGGGAACAAGCCCCCCTTTCCTACCCGAAACCCTTCACAAACAACACATGCACGGCCTCCGCAGTCATAAAGACCAGTTTCCCATGAGAGCAATTACGGGTCCCGGAATTAGGGATAAAAAGGGGCAGCTGAGTCTGCTGACTTTGTAAAGCTTTTTCACTTCCCCCGGGGACTGTCAATTTCATATCCCTCCGGGTCACATCCAGAGCGGGTTTTTCAAAGGGGACATGCTTTTTTGTTAAGCTCTCGGGAAACCAGCAGATCTTCTATCTTTGGGGCTCAAAATTTTAGGAATTTAAAGTAACTAAAAAAAATCTACTAAATTTTGTAGCAATTTTAACTTTAACTTGTGCGGGTTCCTCAAATTCATTTCTTATCCTCCCAGTCACACCCCAGAGCTGTAATTCCAATTTGCTGTTTTCCATTTTTCCGCTCGGGAACAGTAGGGGTTTTTATAAATGAGCCAAAATTAGGAATAAAAAGAAAATAAATTAATTTACAAACTGTTTTATGTCCCTTTATATCTTGGCCCTTATATTGGATGTTCATAAAAAATTTGTCCAAATTCTCCATTTGCATCCAAGCTGCTTTAAAAAAGGCTTCTTTTTTTCCATTTTAGATATAAAAAAAGCAGGAAACACTACCCTTTCTATTTTTTGCTCAAAATTAGGAAGTAAGCAAACTAAAACAAATTACTAACCTTGTAAAGCTTTTTTATTTTAAAACCTTGTACTTTTCCCTAAATTTTTCATTTTCCTTATCCCCAAACACAATCCCAAAGTCCCATTCAAAAGAACACTTTTTTCCCATTTTTCCTCTCAAAACAGCAGGAATTTTCTATTTTTAAAGCTCAAAAATTTGGGAATAAAAAAAATAAAAATTTCTAACTGGAAAGTACCTTTGTTTAAAAGGGGGGACTTTTTATAAAAAATACTTGTGCGGGTTTTCCAAAGTCACATCTAAAAGCTCCCTTTTCAAAATTATTCTTTTTATCCAGTTAGATATCAGAAAGGAGGAACTTATATTTTTTGAGCCCCATTGGGTTTAAAATGCAAAAAATAATTTTCCCTAAACTGTGAAAGTCCCCTTTTACTTATATTGGTACTGTTCATAAAATAAAAGGTTCCTTTTCTCTAGCCCACACCCAGAGCTGCATTCTTTTTTCCCTTTTTTATATTTTCCAAAACGCGGGATCTTCAAATTTGACCACAATTTGGGAAATGTAATGAACAAAACCCCAAAAATTCACAAACCGGTAAGCAAATTTATTTAAATCTTGTGCTTTTCCCTAAAATTTCAAGTCCTTATCCCCCAGTCCCACCAGAGCGGGTTAAAAATTTCTGCTGTTTTCTAGTTAGTCACAGAAAAGAAAAAAATTTTTTCCCAAAAAACATAACTTTTAATAAATTTAAACCTTAAAAGTATTTTTAAATTTAGTAAAAAAGGCAATCATCCCCCAAAAAACATTTTTTTTTACTCCCCAATGCCCCCATTTCTTTCACAAGGCCCCGTTATAGATTTTTTCTATTTTTCCAGGGGGTCTCTACACTTCAACAGGACAATCGGGAAACCCCAAAAAAAAGTTTCACACGTTTCTTTTTTTTTCGGGGGGGAAAAAGTCAGAAAAAAAACACTTTTTTTTTGTAAAAAACCAGACGGTTTTTGAAACCCGCCCTCGAAAAAATAAAAATTTCCCGTAAAACAATAACTGGGTTTTCAGTTGAGGTTTTATGGGGGGTTTTTCAGCCCGGTTTTTAAAGGATTTTTTTTAATGCTTTTAGCTTTCCGTGTAGAGGGGCCCCTTAGGTTTTGGGGTCCTCACGCCCGGGAAATACTCGGTCAGATCTTCAAAAGGGTTTGGGGCGGTTTTGGGAAAACCTTTCTGAAAACCGCAAGAAACCATGGGACAATAGCTTCAGTAGAAAAACCGCCCCATTTGTCTACAAAAACCCGGTTTTTGGCACCCGGGGCGGATTTCAGCCCCCAAATATTCCGAAAAACCCCAGGGGCTTTCCCCCAATCTCCACCCTTTTTTCGGGAGTGGGGGGGGGGAAAGGGGAGGTCAATTCAAAGGGTTTGGGGGGCCCGGGCACATCCGCAAACCGCGGACAAAACCCCCCCCCCCAAAACCCCACTGAAAAGACAAAAAAAATACCGCCCCGGGATAAAAAACAGAATGGGGAACCGCATTTTGAAATCGGGTCGTGTGGACGTCCCAAAACAAAACCCAAAACATGTATTCACCAAAGTAAATAAGAAAAATTTACTGTTTAAAATCAAATGTTTTTTTGAAAAATTGTCTAAAATTTAAAAACCTTTTACGGGAAAGGCAAAATAGTCACATCCAATAAAAAACCCCCACCTACCGCCGGGGGTTTTTCAAGCCAAAGGCTTTTAAAAGGGGTTTCTCACTACAAGGTTGTTTTTTAAATAAAAAAAGGATCTGAAAAAAACAATTTCCATTTTTCCCAATGTGTTTCCCTTTTAAATTGGCCAACCTTTTTCCTAGATTTTTTCCCCTCTTGAAATGGGTTTCCCTTCAGCCCTCAGGTGCTAAAAGCTACAAAACCTGTCCAATCTCCCTATGGGGCTGGTCAGAAACGGTTTTTCCCTATGCTACAAAACCTGTTATTCTCCCTGAAAGGCGGGCCACACGGGTTGTTTATGGTTACAAAAACCTGTTTTTTCTTTTCCTGATAGGCTGCCATTGCGGGTTTGCTATAGCTACAAAATTTGGTTTTATCTCCCCCTCAAGGCTCCACCCACGGGTTTCTTTTTGGCAAACAGACCTTTTTTGATTTTTTCCTGGTTGGGCCTCCCAGCACGGGTTTGCTGGGGCACAGACCTGTGTGACCCTTCTCCTGATAGGCGGGCAGCACTGGTCATATGCTAACACCCTTTTTATTCCCCTGAAAGTGCTTCCAGCGCTGGTTTGCAAAAGTTACAGCAAAACCAAAAACTGGGGACAAAATTTTTAAAAATATAACTTTTTAATATTGCAATTTAAAAATTTTGAAACCGGGTTGAAAAAAAAAATATAAACTGACTTATAGCAAATACAAACACAAATGGTCGGGCCCAACCTCAACAATGCCCCCTGGGCCCAAACTAAAAAGAACCAAAAATTTTAGTCGGAAATCGCCCCAAAAGGAGGGCCCCTTGTGGGGACCTTATCCCCCAACTGAATACCCCTTACACTCCCTTTTAGTGCAAAAATTCCGTAAATGCATATAAAGAAATCCCCAAAATTTTTGATTTCCCCCCGGATTAAGGGGGAAAAAAAATCTTTAGGGGAAAAAAACCGGGGGGCCCAAAAAGGGAAAATTACACAGAAAAATGAGCCACCAAATTTGATGAACCCTAAGTAGGTTATTAAAATTTCCCCTTATAAACCCAAATACTAAAGTAAAATCTGTTAAATATTACTACGAAAATTTACTTTCAGTTGAGGAGGGGGATCCTGGCACATGAAAGGGGAAAAATACACTTTTCTTACCTACATGAGTTCACAGAATGGGTCCATACAAACCCCGGAATGGCACGAGCTGGATTTAAAAAAAACAAAAACACCAGTTAAATTACAAATTTTACATTTACTTTTGGCAACACAGTCAAAGGGACACGATATCTAGTTTTCCCGTTTTGCCCAAAAAACTTAAGAACGGGGCGAGCCCTGCCTCAAATAAACCCCCGTGGGATGACGGTTTTTGGGGGCATCCGGGGGGAGGCGCGCCGGGACGGGGACGACGGGGCCCCCGCGTTCATTTTTTGGTGCGCCCTTTCGCGCTGGGTGGACGTAACGCGGGTCCCCGTCCCCACAGTAAAAACACTGAGGGGCCCCGGGGCCATAGTAACCCCGACGCCCAGGGCAAGAAACACTGATTTCTATTAAAGGGCCCCCGTACAAAGAGGCCAGGGGTTTAAAAAACCCTTTTCAAGGGAAAATGACTTATTAAAGGGAAAAAAAAGGGGGGATATTAAAAACCCCCTAAATTTTTGTTTACAAGGTTGATAAGAAAAAAAATTCGAAATTTTTTAGAATAACCCAAACCCAAAAAGAGGATTTCATAATCATGCCACCCGAAAGCCGGTTTTGGGGCTTTAAAAAAAAAACCCCCCAAAAATCCCTTTGTTCAAATTTTGACCCCGAGGGGGCAATTTCTCAAAGTAAATGTCCAAAAGTTTCCTCGTAGAAAAATTTTTTCAAAATTTCCCCTTTAAAAGGCGACAGTATGTATTTTAAACCCAAAGCCCTTTTCCCAAATTTTGGCAAATTTTTACCCACCCTGATGGTTTTCCCGGACATGCCGTGATTTCAAACCGTATTCCAAACTCCCTGTCGTGTTTGGGGTTTTCCCAAAATGCTCGCAAAAATACGACGGGGAGTTTACGCCGCCCTTTTCCCCACATAAATTTGGGCCAATGAACAGGTAAAACAGATACACCCCAAATTTAAGTTTTTCAGTTATGAAGTGGGTATGGAGGGAAATTTTTCTTCCCTCTCAACCCCGGGAAAAACAGGTTTTTTTCTTTCCACTAAGAAACTTGGGAATAAAAATTCCACATCTAAAGGATCCATTAGGGCAGATAAACCAAAGACTCTGGGGCGAGGCATTGCGAAGTGACTTTTTGGGGCACATGATCTCTTTAGACTTCTGCCCGTCTATTTTTAAAAGATGGAAATTTCTGCCAAAGAACCCTTTAAAAACCCCCTTTAAAGCCCTTTGGGGGTATGAGTAAGTCCCAGGGCCCCTAAGGGGCTTTGCAGGGGGATTTGCTTTTCCCCGACCCCCCCGCAAAAGGCCCCGGGGGGGGTTTAATGGCAAATCGCCCCTAAAACCCCCCGGGGAAGGGAACCGCCGGGAGGGGGCTTCGCCCCGCTTTTGGGGGTTTTAACCCATTAGACACCGCGGCAAAGGGTGGCCCCCGGCGTCTGAATTAACGCCGATCGGGGCCGGGGCCCGATCATGCGGTGTTTTGGGATAAGCGGGGCTAAAACTTTCGGGATCTGATACCGGGCATTTTTGGGGGGGAACCTTGGGAAGGCTTCCCTTTACTTACCTGGGGCCGTTTGCCCCCAAATTCCGTCCGCAAACAGGAAGTGAGTTTAAAACCCCCATCCCTTTTTTTACACCCCCAATGATTTGCCCATGCCAAAGCATTAGGGTTTTTATTTAAAAATTTGCCGGCCCCCTAGGGGGTCAAGAAACCCCAGGTGGCCTCAATGTTTTAAAATTAAAAAAAAAAAAATAAATAAAGTTTTTAAAAATACAAAAAAAAAAAGTATTAAAATTCAAACCCCCCCCTTTCCCCTTTTTTAAAATAAAATCTTTTTAAAATAATAAAAAATTAAAATTTTTTTGGTACCCCGCGCCCGAAAAGCCGCCCTTTAAAAAATTAACATCATTACCCCGTACGCTAAACCCCGAGAAAAAAAAAAATTCCAAACCCCAAAATTTGCGCTTTTGTCTTTTTAAAACGTCACTCAAAAAAGGGAAAAAAATATCTAAAATCGTGATTCCAAACGCTAGCGATAAAAATAATTTCATGCCCCCTCACTGACTCCGTAGGTGCTAGTACAAAAAATTATTTGTCGCAAAATGGCCCCGTGGCGAAATTTTTCAAAAAAAAAATTTTTGGAAATTTTTTTTTAGGGTCCAAAACATAACGGAAACCCTACATTTTGGGTTTTTGCCGGATCGTAAAAACCGAAGAATACAGATAACACATTTTTTTTTCCCCGAAGATTGAACCCCAAAAAGCAAAACCCCCGCAAGCATGGGAAAATAATTTTTTTTTCAAAATTTTGCCCACTTGGAATTTTTTTGCGGTTTCCCATATATTCTATAGTAATAAATAAACCATTAAAATACATTTTGCCCAAAAAAATAAAAGCCTCATGTGTCATATAGTGGAAAAATAAAAATTATGGCTTTCAAAAGGCGAGGAGGGAAAACAAAACGTGTCCCCCAAAAAAAACCCGGGGCCTTAAGGGTAATTCTGGATCCATCTTTAAAGTCCCAGTAGCTTAAAAAGATTTGTTAACAAATGGGCCCGCTATCATAGGTTCCCCCTTTATACCTTATATTGGGGGATCCATGATTTCCCCCTTTGGGGTCAAAAGACAAGCGACCGCTTTTTTAATGCATAAAAAAAAGCATGTCTTTAAACAAAACGGGTAAACCCCTCCAGAAACGCTCACGAGGGCAGGTTGTGAGAAACCCCGCCAAGGGGCAACTCCTAATTCGAGGTACTGACCCTGGGGGGTCCCCTTTTTAAGGGAGTTTGGTGGGGACTTCCCAACGTAGAAAAAAAATTTGTGGCTTTTGGTTTCCCAATTTGTGTGAAAATTCACCCAGGTGTCGGTGAAAGACTCAAGGCTTAGTTTCAGACCCTATCCTCCCAAGGCGCCACGCGGTCATTATAGCTTCAGTCTATTCAATCTCTGAGGAAGGCTACAACACGGTTGCTTTTCTACAGACCGTTCAATCTCTCCCGATAGGCGCCCGCACTGGTCCCTATAGCTACGACCTGTTTATCTTCCGAAGGCCCAGCGCTGGGTCGCTACTGTGTACAACCCTTCCTATCCTCCCATAGGTGCCCGCTGTGCAAAAGCCACAACCGTTTGATTATCCTGATAGATGCCAGCATGGTCACTATAGCTACAGACCGTTTGATCTCTCCTGATAGGCCCAGCAATGGGCACTAAGTACAACCTGTTTGTCTATCCTGATAGACTGCCAGACGGTCACTATAGTACAACCTGTTTGATCCTCCTGATAGGTCCAGCATGGTCACTATCTACAGACCCGTTTGATCTCCCGAAAAGGTGCCAGCAGGTTTACTATAGCTACAGACCCGTTTGATCTCTCCTGATAAGCTGCCAGCATGGACCTATAGCTACAGACCTTTGCCTCCTATACGTCACATGGTCCTAAATAGCCAGACCTTTCTCCCCCTGATAGGCTGCCAGCCCGGGCGCTATAGCTCAGACCTGTTCAGCCTCCCGATAGGCTGCCAGATGGTCGAAAAAGCACAGACCTGTTTGATCTCTCCCGAATGGCTGCCAGCACTGGTTTCTAAAGCTACAGACCCATGTGATCTCTCCCGATAGCTTTCCCGCATGGGCGGCAGCAAAAGACCCCGAGTCCTCACAACCCTCACACGTAAAGCCCCGCAAACAAGAATTTAAAAATGAAACCAAGAAACGGACTGGATAAGATGAATCGATGCAGTGAGACAACCTAATTTAATATAGATGTCCGGGTTCCTTTCTGGGCCCGACCTAGGGTTTTCTCCGGTTTTCTTTCGTTTCGAGTTTGTCACAATTTGGATTTCAATAATGATAAAAAAGTATTGTTCCCCCTTTTTTACTGTCACTGATTGACTGTAACCTGCAATCCTTTTGGTCACAGTATAAGGTTACTTGATTAAAATTACCCCCGTCTGGGTTTTTTGGGACAGGGGGCCACAATATCCCTCCAAAAAAACCTTTTTCTTTAAAAAATGGCTAAAAAAATAATGCTGACTTTGTAACAAATTTCCTTTTTCTTGGCTGCTAAGACTTTCCTCCAAAACCCCCCAAAGGGTGCATTTTTAACTCTGCTTTTTTTCAGTTTCCTCTCAGAAACAGGATTTTTATCTCACAATTAGGGGAAAAATCTCTGAATTCTGTCTGTGTGTAAGTATGGTCCAGAAGGCCCCTCCAGGAACTTTTCAGTGTGGGCCGACGCGCGTCCCTTTGGGCTGAGACGCCCGTGTTGTTCTTACCATAACGCTTGGGGTAAGGGCACTCACCTATTTTTGGAAAGGGGTGTTTTTTGGTTCTCGGGGATCACATTTTCCCTGTCAGTTACCCTTATCCACGTTTTTTATTTATTATCTTTTAAAACCACCATTTATCCCTTTCCAATTTGGATTTTTTACTTTAAACCCCCATTATCCCCAGTCCACATGTTGGTATTTTTTATCTTTATACTACCCTTTCCCCCAGTCCCCATGTTGGGATTTATTTCTTTTTACCCCCATTTATTAGTCCCCAGTTTTATTTTTTTTCTTATCCCCATTCATCCCTAGTCCACATGTTGGTATTTATTATCTTTATACCACCATTCATCCCCATTCCACAAGGATGTTATTATATATTATCTATAACCACCATTCATCCCTAGTCCACATGATGGTATTTATTATCTTTATACCACCATTCATCCCTAGTCCACATGTTGGTATTTATTATCTTTATACCACCATTCATCCCTAGTCCACATGTTGGTATTTATTATCTTTATACCACCATTCATCCCTAGTCCACATGTTGGTATTTATTATCTTTATACCACCATTCATTCCTAGTCCACATGTTGGTATTTATTATCTGTATACCACCATTCATCCCTAGTCCACATGTTGTTATTTATTATCTTTATACCACCATCCATCCCTAGTCCACATGATGGTATTTATTATCTTTATGCCACCATTCATCCCTTGTTTACATGATGGTATTTATTATCATTATACCACCATTCATCCCTAGTCCACATGTTGGTATTTATTATCTTTATACCACCATCCATCCCTAGTACACATGTTGGTATTTATTATCTTTATACCACCATAAAACCCTAGACCAAATGTTGGTATTTATTATCTTTATGCCACCGTTCATCCCTAATCCACATGATGGTATTTATTATCTTTATACCATCATCCATCCCTAGTCCACATGATGGTATTTATTATCTTTATACCACATTCCATCCCCAGTCCACATGATGGTATTTATTATCTTTATACCACCATTCATCCCTAGTCCACATGATGGTATTTATTATCTTTATACCACATTCATCCCCAGTCCACATGATGGTATTTATTATCTTTATACCATCATTCATCCCTAGTTTACATGCTGGTATTTATTACTTATATCCCTCCATTGTTGTTTGTCTTTTGCTGCTGTTGACCCATTGTATGGAGATTGTGGCATTATTTTGCTCTATACCTTTGGTCTTTTTCTCCTTTACTTTGTCCCCTGAGAGGATCAGGTATAAGATGAGAGGCTAACCGAAACATGTTGGGACTGGACTGGAAGGAAGTATAGGGTTTTATACATTCCTTTTTACATTAATATATAGGGCGACTACACAATTGTTCTAGTGTATTTTGCACCCAAAAATTGTTGACGCCCTATTCTCTATATACATGAACTGTCGTGCACCAAAACTGGGCGCATTATATGTCGGGCATGATGCATTTGAATGTGCCTATAGTAGGATCATTAAATATACTACTGTGTTTCCCCAAAAATAAGACACTCTCGAAAGTAAGACATAGCAGAGATTTTGTTGAATTCCCTAATATAAGGCACCCCCCGAAAATAAGACATAGCGGAAATCATTAGAGGGTTGAAGGATCTGTGCAGGGAGGTCTTGTGACTGTGATGTCACCAAAAGGTCCCGAACATCCCAGGGGCAGAACAGAAAGTACATTAAGTAACAGAGGGAAGGAGGGGGGAGAACAGAGGCAATGACACTGAACACACACATCCACAGGATGGCTGATGGGGCATGCTGGAACTTCTAGTTCCACAGGTCCCCGCTGTTACATTTGCCAACCTTTGAGATAAGTCACTGCAGCTGCCATAAAATGTCCTTATCATAAAATATATCCTATGGTTTGTGACTCTAAACCTTAAGAATATATAAAATAATAATATATATATATATATATATATATATATATATATATATTATAATAAAAATTACAAAATAAAGTAAAACATGCTAAAAATTTATTCAAGGAAAAATAAGACCTCCCCTGAAAATAAGACATAGCACATCTTTAGGAGCAAAAATTAATATAAGACGCTGTCTTATTTTCGGGGAAACAGGGTAGCAATGAAACGCTCTGTGCCTACATTATGTAATGGGCCTAGATAGGTGCATCAGTTTTACAATGTAAGGTGCCAGACCTTTGACAGGTTCATCAGGGCACATACACTATTAATCACTTAAAACTGGCGGGGCCTCTTTTTCTGACATAATGTGCTGGACAAACCTCGCTGATATTGACCTACAGAACATTACAACTTCAATACCTGTGTTGGACTTTAGATTTGGGTCAAAAACATATTTGAACCAAATCCAAGCACTTCAGTTGAGGGGGGGTGGGGAATCGATGTTTGGTGAAAATCAATAACCCGAGGTTAGGGTCAAGTCACATCCAGATTCAGAGCACAAGCTTAGTGAGAGCAGAGGCAACACGGACTGGAGACAATGAGGACTGGTAAATTAAGCCCTGCATACTACTGAGTGTTTAGACAGGGTTTAAAGTGAGCGTCAAAATACAAAAAAAAAATTTGGGCTCGTACCATCTGAAACCCGCATTCTTTGAAAAGTTCAGTCAAACCTGTATTGAAACAAATACTAATTAGAGGCAACACTCTTTAAGGTTCTCTGTTCTGAGCCTACACGTTCATGAGCCTATTCCTTCTCAGACTTTTAGGGCATCAATATCCCATCAAACTCTATGTTGGGACGACCCCTTTAAAGTTGATTTAAAGGGGCGACCAGTAATCTCTAGACGACCTGGGGCAACTGCAGCAAAAATACTCCTTTTTGGGGACCCCGT